>CABEEJ010004551.1:14548-62495 GCA_901482245.1 Timema douglasi
TGGGGGGGGGGGGAGTCATAATTATAAATACTCGTAGTATAGTTACTTACGAGGTTAGATTTTTGTTTAAAACCATTTAATAGTTTCTCATTCATATTTGATCTTATGTATGTGTTAAATCGTGGTCATTCTCTCCAATTTTTTAAAATCAAATAGTTTTTATAAACTATTTAGAGTGACCCTCCTTTAACAATTTTTTGAAAAATGTTTCACTCTAGAAGCTATGAGTAGTCTTCACCTTGTTTTTTATTTTTTAAATCAGATTCTTTTATAAACCATTTAAAGTGTTCCTCACCTATAAATTTTTGAAATTTGGATGACCTTAGAAGCTATTTAGAGCTTTCCTCCTCTGACTTTTTCTGTCACTTAGATGCCTCTAGTCTATTAGTTAATAAGCATTAATCCAACTACCGAGTCAAAGATGGCTGCGTTATCTGATAGCTCGTGATCTTAATTAAATTACACATTTATAGCCGATAATTTCCGCACGTCCATCATAGACTCTGCCTTAAAATATTAGTGAAGAATGACCTTAAGCACAGGACGATTCCTGGATAGTTCTGTGGTTAGAGCATTGGCGTACTAAGCCAAAGGTCCTGGGTTCAATTCCCGTGTACAGGTGCCATTTTTCAATTTTCAGAATACTAATTAATTGATGCGGTCTTTTCCAGAAATTTTCTGACAATATATATTATATTATTAGCTCCGCGTCTTACTACCCGTTCGGGTTATACGCACTTACGCTAATGTGTAATGGTAGGGTGATTGTGAGATGAAATATCCGAACCACGGTGGAGGCCTGGCATTCCCCACATTCACAAGATGTCTTGTCAGAGGTGAAGGAAGGGTTTGGTAATCAGATGAATGTGTGCCGGGACTTCTGACAATAGAATGCATCTAGAACTAATTTGGAGTTTTATTTAAGGTCATCTTTCAGCTTCATATTCGATAATATCAGAAGATTTGAAATATAGCTGGGGGTGTGGGGTTATTCAAGGGAGGCAGAGTCCCCCACAATTCTGTCGTTCTTCTGTCCACACAAAAGATATAAGTCATTCGCGAGCTAAGTTTACCTGGATGACAGCTCGAAATGTTACTAGAAGTAATCCCTAATATATCACTACGCCAACAGCTGACATCTATCACTTTGGATGACTGTAATGAAAACAGATGGTAATATATTAATATGATTGTTAACCACAGTAATTTAGGCCAATATTATTTACATATTTATTTGAGGTCGGACACAAAGTTTATTTATAGTTTTATTCCACTTAAAAAATATTCACACCACTTTCACAAAAACTTCTAACGAACATAACTTCAAAATGGCGACTGACGAATTTAAACCATATGATTTAACATCACGGTAAACAAGTTTTTTACAATGATGCAGACACGGAGTTGATTAAAATATTTTATTCGGTTAAATATTTCAAAATACGGTAAAATAATCATAAAATAATTTATTGTATGTAAAAAATGACAAAAATTTTCTCTTTTCCAAGTAAATACGATGCCTGTATTAAAAGATGTGTGCACTATATATTACACAAAATCAGTAACGTTCCAAAACTAAAAATAAGTACTTTTAATTATGTTTGAAATATTGTTTCGATTTGGATAAAAAGAAATTATTTAAAAAAATTAAAGAGTAAGAGAAAACTTAAGTTTACGTTATTTTAAATTGTAATATATAACAGATAATTAAAGAGCTTTACATTTATAACAAAACAGTGATCTTTTACAAATGTTGGCAACCCAAAACCTAAACATATGATTTTCGAACTGTCATTTAGGTAAAAACCTATCGTGAATGGAATGTATATTCTGTATTCGTGGATGAAATTTAATTTTCAAATATTCATACACGAAAAACGAATATTTTTTCCACACTTGCGTGAGTCATATCGAAAGTTGAGTAACCGTGGTCGAATAACGAACGTGTGGGCCAGAATTAAAAGGTGTCGGCACGTAAAAATATTTAAAAAAATTGTATAATTTATCTGTGTTATATTTTTTTCTAAAATTTGAACTTTAATTTTTTGTATTAGTTTTCTAACTTTCACAGGAGGGTCAACTGATCCTTTGTCCCCCCCCCCTCCCTGAATCTGCTCCTGCTGACCACCAACGTATGGACACTAATAGGATAGGAATGTAGAAGGTAGAGCTTATATTAAATGTATCCGCGTTTACGTGTGTGTTAGGGGGAAGGGAGGCAAAAACTGTTTTGTATCATGTCATCTGGAACGGCATGGTGTCATATATACAAAATGTTCGGAAACTCGTGGGCCAAACTGCACATATAGCATAATTTGTTTGAACTAAATATAATACAAAATCTCTAAACACTTACATCCGGAAAGCTATGCTACTACACCTAAATTGTGTCCAAAGTTTCGGTGTACAACGCCGGGAGAGAAAAGCTGTTCAAGTATGCGTGTAAAACTGGTTGCATAGGAGTTGGGCGCGTGGCCCTACACACCCCAACATCTTGGAGCACGGCAGCAGAACATATCACAGTTAATAGTAACCAACACACCAGTCCACATAGAAATGTGAATACGTTCTGAGGGTCGTCATTAACAGTCCTAAATCACATGTACAGTGCCATGCGCCTAATTTCTATGCAACTTGTTGTACACGCGTGCTTGCACAGCTTTTCTTTCCAGGCGCTGTACGTCGAACCTTTGAACACAATATAATGGCATTAGCATAGTTTTCTGAATGTAAGTGTACAGGGAGTTTGTATTAATTTTGGTTCAAACAAGCTATATGTGCAGTTTGAGCGTTGAGTTTCCGAACATCCTGTATATTTACAACATGATTCTGTTACCCCGGGGAGTTTATGTGCAGGATAAGGTGAAGTGACATTGAGCATGAGTGACAGAAAAATAAAAATATGTATTGTTGCTTGTGCTGTTATTGGAATGTCTGGAGCTAATAGTAACCGGAAAATACATTTATGGAAAAAGAAGCGGCTAAAGGAAAAAGAATTGTCCAATTTTTGCTAAGCTCTATCAACATTTGGGTCCATTTTGAGTTATAATTCTACCAGATCGTCATATCCGTCGTTTTTTAGATTTATACTAACATACTCTTTATAGGCCTAATTCATTTTCCTTGCGCCTCTATAAACTATGTTAGAAACTCTTTGTTAGCATGACGAGTGTCAGTCGTGTTTCATACAAGTCATACACTTCTAAATATGGTATAAACTTAAATACTCACCAGTAAACATAGCTCAGGCAAAAGAACATAGTTTGGTGTGGATTAGTGTAACCCAGGACAGCGTCTATAAAGGGGGGGAGGGGGGCAAAAATTTCCTTGGGCCTCACATTCCAGGGGGACACATTTCCCCCCAAAATTATTGAATTCAATTACAATTATTGTTCTAAATTTCGCATCAAATAGTGTACAGATAAGTACAAGCAATAAGTATTCGCTCAGTGATAGGATTCCATTCCAGGTTCTTGAAAACCCTAACTTTATGTAATTTAATATTTACGTTATTCGAGTAATGTGCTGCAGTGCTGTAGAATACGCCACCATTGTGCTGCCGCTGTAGATCTACAGAAAACTAACAGTGCAAGGGTGCAAAGAGGAAGTTACTTTTGTTAACTTAATAGAATTGATTGATTGTTTGCATTTAATAAAGTACAGTCATTTAATGGGTTGATCAATATTCCATAAAACATGAGAAATTACCAAGTACCGAGTACGTATCAATATATTATAACGGCTTAGTGGTAACGCTGAAAAACTGTCATAAAGAGGGGCTCCTCAGATATTTTTTTTCCACTGGCCTCACTTTTTCTTAAAACGGCCCTTGTGTAACCTCAACAGTAGAGGTTACAACACAGCGTCACAAACCTTCTCGCGTTCAATCAAGGCGCGTGGCAACGCCCAATGTCGCACATTCATTCCCGCGTGATTAGAAAGACGCCATTCGTTCTCGTGGGAAAGAATGCGTTTGAATGACCGCCTAATATATTTAGTACAGGGGTCGGAAAGCAGTCGATCTCACTACAATCTCCAGTCGATCTCACTGCAATCTTCCGTCGATATCACTACAATCTTCAGTCGATCTCACTGCAATATTTAGTCGATCTAACTGCAATCTTCAGTCGATCTCACTACAATCTCCAGTCGATCTCACTACAATCTTCAGTCGATCTCACTACAATCTCCAGTCGATCTCACTGCAATCTTCTGTCGATATCACTACAATCTTCAGTCGATCTCACTGCAATATTTAGTCGATCTAACTGCAATCTTCAGTCGATCTAACTGCAATCTCCAAGTCAGTCTCACTGCAATCTCCAGTCGATCTCCCTGCAATCTTCCGTCAATCTAACTGCAATCTTCAGTCGATCTCACTACAATCTTCAGTCGATCTAACTGCAATATTCAGTCGATCTCACTGCAATCTTCCATCGATATCACTACAATCTTCAGTCGATCTCACTGCAATATTTAGTCGATCTAACTGCAATCTTCAGTCGATCTAACTGCAATCTCCAAGTCAGTCTCACTGCAATCTCCAGTCGATCTCACTGCAATCTTCCGTCAATCTAACTGCAATCTTCAGTCGATCTCACTACAATCTTCAGTCGATCTAACTGCAATCTTCAGTTGATCTAACTGCAATCTTCAGTTGATCTCACTACAATCTTAAGTCGATCTAACTGCAATCTTCAGTCGATCTCACTACAATCTTCAGTCGATCTAACTGCAATCTTCAGTTGATCTCACTACAATCTTCAGTCGATCTAACTGAAATCTTCAGTCGATCTAACTGCAATCTTCAGTCAATCTCACTGAAATCTTCAGTCGATATCACTGCAATCTTCAGTCGATATCACTGCAATCATCAGTCGATCTCACTGCAATCTTCAGTCGATCTCACTGCAATCTTTAGTCAATCTAATTGCAATCTTCAGTCGATCTCACTGCAATCTTCAGTCGATCTCATTGCAATCTTCAGTCGATCTCACTACAATCTTCAGTCGATCTAACTGCAATCTTCAGTCGATCTCACTGCAATCTTCAGTCAATCTCACTGAAATCTTCAGTCGATATCACTGCAATCTTCAGTCGATCTCACTGCAATCTTCAGTCGATCTCATTGCAATCTTCAGTCGATCTCACTACAATTTTCAGTCAATCTCACTACAATCTTCAGTCGATCTTACTACATTCTCCAGTCGATCTCACTGCAATCTTCCGTCGATCTCACTACAATCTTCAGTTGATCTAAGTACAATCTTCATTTGATCTCACTGCAATCTTCAGTCGATCTCACTACAATCTTCAGTCAATATCACTGCACTCTTCAGTCGATCTCACTACAATCTTCATTCGATCTCCCTGCAATCTTCAGTCGATCTCACTGCAATCTTCTGTCGATCTCACTACAATCTTCAGTCGATCTCACTGCAATCTTCAGTCGATCTCACTGCAATCTTCAGTCGATCTCGCTGCATTCTTCAGTCAACCTCACACTAATTTTCAATCAATCTCGCGGCAATCTTCAGCCAATTCCGTAATAAAACTATATCGTAATTAAAAGTTAATCATTGAGTCTTTTAAATTTGCAAACTTATCAAATTAGTACTTTCAAAAAATATTTGCGTAACCTTGATCGAATATAATCATTAATGTCATAGTAAATGTAAATAGTTTAATATAAAAAGGTTCGTACTATATTTTTATTTAATCTTTTTTTTTTCTAAAAATGTGGGGACATGAGTATTTAATAAAATATTGAATTTAAGGAATAAATATAATATATAACTTATAGAAAACAAAAAAGCAAGAGTGGAATGAAGAGGTGCTAGGCCAGGTGATGGCGAGTGCTAAGCAAGTAGAAAACATGACGCCTTACCCCAAAATGACCTTGGCCTTATACTCGTTTCGAGACAGGAAAATACCGCAGGTTCTGTCGCAACCTTTATGACAAAGTTGTTTTCTAGTAAGAAACGGAAGATGTCGCAACCTTGGTGGTACTCACATTGAGTTGCTTTAGTTATATAAATAGCCTACGGAAAGACGGGGTGAAAATTTGATATAAGGCCTCACAATGTGTAAGCCCAAAGCATTCTGAAATAATGAGCTTTATAAGCGATACATCAATGGCTAATCTCATAACCCTGTTAAATAAAGGTTAACAATTTTAAATAAATAACTAAAATATTATTTTTAATAAAACCAGGGTATATCTATTTTATAAAAAACAATAAGAAATTAAAAAGTATATATATTTATGTTACTGTGAATGTGCTGAATTCGTTATCTTGTAAAATAACCAGTGGCTGTATAGAATCACTGAAATCAATGGTATATTTAACATATGATAGGATCTATCTAAATTTGCCAGTGATTTTGTAACTTTCCCAATGCAGTTTGGTGAAAGTATAAAACATTAACTGTATTATCTGCATTTACCAGTGATTTTATTTAATACCTAATGTATGTTGATGAATATATAGAACATAAATCAAAACTAACCTAACCTAGTCCAACCTAACCTAGTCCAACCTAACCTAGTCCAACCTAACTTAGTCTAACCTAACCTAGTCTGACCCAACCTAAGCTAAAATAAACTAGTTAAAACTTGCCTAAACTAACCTAACTGGCCTACATTAACCTAACCAAACCTAATCTTGACGTGACTTAATAACATTTACCAGTGGCTGATGGCTATTTTTTAAACTCACCTGTCATTTTTTTAAATGTTCGGTGAATATTTGAAATAGTAAAGGCTGTATTATTTACCCTGAGTGAACCAATGGCTTTGTAGAGTCACCAGCGACTGTACAAACTCATCACATTCAACACATTCACAGTAGCATATATTTTTCAAAGTTTTACAGTATACTTTAAAACAATGATAACAAAAAAATTCAAAGTGTGTGTAACCAAAACAAATAACCAATAATGCTATATATATTTTTTAATATATTCACATTGGAGGGGAGGGGGGGAAGAGGGAGGGGAAAAACCTCATCAGTGTAAAGTTGAGGTTTCAAAGCAAGTAATTAAAAACTCATTTGTAATTCAGGACTAGTTGACGATACTGAAGCAGAACCAGCCCTGTCACCACTGGCTATAGAACCCGGACCCTTAGAGCTGGACCTCTCTCCCCGCATTGAGAGTACATCTGAGGCAGTAACATTTAGTCCGCAGAATTCACTATTTAAGTAATTGTGACTAGGGCACTGCTGACGCCAACGTAATGTAGGTTGGACTATGAAATTGTTTTATATGGTTTTGTTCAGATGTGTGAGTATTTGACAAACAAGCACTGGTGGAGCTGCCAATACCCAAACACATACTTGAAGTTGTGCTAAGCTAATGGAAATTAACTCACACAGTTATGTGATTCTGCCTCATTTCATGTAAACAACTACTCGTCAAGTACTACGGTGGACTTCCCATAGCCTAGCCGAGGCGGTGGTTGTATTTTGGTGTTATCGCTAATGAGCTTCATTTAACTAAAATTGAGTGGTAACACACAACAAATAAAAATGTTGGAACTACATATGTTTCGTTTCATCTCTCTCATTGTCTGCACTTTACGCATGCACCTATACCCCTTCTGGCACCCGCCCCTCTGAACGCTGTAGCTCTGAGACATGATTGGACGAACTAACCTTTTATCCCTTCCTAGTCTGGTCTCAATCAGTGAGCTTATTTAATACGTTGTACTAGCTTAAATTAATATAGCACGATTCACAATTTACTACTAGATGGTCTAATATTTGATTATTTTCTACGTCCATACGACTTCTAGCAAAGAGTGCCGAGCTTTAGCGCTACGGCGTCCGATGGAACTGCAACACGGGTTCGCTTGAGGTAGCATCCCGCCACACCAAGTATATCAACGTCTAGTTTGTACGCAGCCTGTGTACCTCAATTGGACACACAGTCCGTTTGTCAGGACTAGAAGAATGAAATCCCTGCTGGGATAATTGTTTCATTGCAGTCAGCTAATGTGCCGACTATAATTGTTTTCACGTGCCATGCGTTCCTTCCTTACCAATCGCATGTGTTGCTGTTGTCTATTTATTGTGGGTTCAGTTTCACAGGTTAGCCATCTGCTATATCATGGGTCAGCTAGGGCTGATTTATTCAGAGAGCCAATTCTATTATATAGAAACATAATTTACTTTATTTATTATTTACTTATACTGGATAGCATTATACATGGCTTAGCCGTTGTTTTGAGGATCGCTTAACGACATCATGTTATTTAAGCTGTTGTAAAATAAGCTTAATCCCTCAATAGTAATTGATTTCTACTGAGGATACTCTCGGTGTATAATTGTTGGGGGAACGTCAACTCTCTCTAATCGGGTGTTGATTTTAGCAGTTAATGACCTAATTAGATCTGTTGGCCCTCTTAATGGCCTCCTACACTCTAAGTTGGCATAGAACGTCCACGCTTGACCTCTATACTTCATTAACTCGTTTCTATTTATCACCCTTTAGACGGGTTCCTTAATATGTGTGCTTGATATGGCTAGACTTCTAATGTACACCATTATTTCAACATTTGATCGTGAGCGCTGTTATGGTGAACCATGACTGTAACTGTGATGTACTGATTGGGGCATATTAATCCCTAACTTGTGGGACATGGTATGCACATCTTTGTTGTGGCCTTGACGTTCACGCAGTATGTTGACCATAGAAAAGGTGCCAAAAACATGTTGGATATAATTCTCTAGTCCCAGAGTTTTTTTTATGTATCTAGGAATCCTTGAGCTGTATGAGTTAACGTGCGTTACTGTGAGAACATCCTTAATATATCACAGAACCTTTAGTTTTAGTCTTTTCTTATGTAAGCTAAGTACTCAATTAGTATAACACTTGTTGAGTGGTCAATACCATGCTGACGGTAAGCTACCTTGATTCATTTGTTAATTAGTTGAATTACTACAAACTAATAATCAAGTACAGTTAGCTGAAGGAAACGGTCTTTTGCTCATTAAGCTCTATTAAAAGGTAACAATTTAACAGGCCATCTTGTTACTTGTCTGTTATATACCATCATACTACCTACTTGCTGCACTACATTGATTCTCAGAAATGTTTAATTGTTTAGACAAATGAAACCTGATGAACAAATTTTATGTGAACCTGATGTACTTGCCATTTACTTCTATTTACTAATTATTGTAACCCTTGTATTTCAGCCTTTGTATTTATTCAACCTCCCTTTAACCATTAAGGAGGGTTCAACGTGATTGAGCTTCATCCTAAACAGTAGCGTACGCGGGATTTCAAAATAAGAGGGCTCAACGTGGGTATGGAGGAGCTCACCACAACCAGCAGAGGCAAATTTTTGTTTACCATTATATACACCTAGAAACTTTTTTGAGGTTTTTTTTATTGGTACTCGTTAACTTTATATTTTTACAACTATAAGCGTGATAATCTAACCAAATAATAAATAAACAGGCCTAAATTAAAGTTGCTTTAACCTTCACATAGGCCTACTGTCACAATTATCACCGATTATTTATAATAAGTAAATGTGCATAGAAAAGATACAAATTGTTTAGTGTTGAGTGTTGTTACGAAGAAATGCTGGTGCTGAAAGAGAGCGAAGGGGTTAATCCTACTGACCAAAAAATAATATTTTTAGAGCATGAAGATATTCCACTTCCATTCCATGAAAGATAATCCACTCCTATGAAATAAATACATTTGGTGATTGATTTAAAAACCATTCCTCAGCAACTGATATTTTCTTTGCTCAAAATGTTTAACTGATCATCCCTCCTTCCCCCACTTTATTTTTTCTTCGGATCTGCGTAGATCTCGGGGCATCTCTAAATTGCGGTAAGGGGCTCGAGCTCCCTCAGGCCCCCTCAAGACCCTCGGGGGTATGCTACTGATCATAAAGCATCGCAGGACATGGCCTGGGGCAATTTTTAACCAACGGAGGCTCCGGAGTCATACCATAATGATACATTAGATGTTGAGAAAATCAATTCAAGTGTATGTAAGTATGAAAAGCACATAAATAGTGTTCTTTTCGCACCATTGTTAATACGTACAACAAGGGCAATACACCAGTACTTTCACATCATGGTAGTGCATAGATCCTTTTTTCCTTTGATAGAATACTGGACTTTCCCCGGAAAAGTAGCGTATTGGTCTTTTCGTCCCACTATACCTCTTCGGCTTTCTATTGTAGGGGAACTAGGGGTCTCTGCTAGAGCTGCATTTAGCAGTACTATTAAAACAGCTACTGAACACACTGTGGATACTAGTGGCACAGTAAATCAGGTAGGTGAAGGTTTACCTGGAGGTGTCTCTCTTCGTATCGTTGAAGAGAGAAGCAAACAATTCAAACAATTTAGATGCTTTTATTATGTGGGCCGTGAATTGGTCACACAATTAGGGATGCCAGAGAGCTTTCTTAATGCTCAGGGCTGGCTGGAGGGACAAATTAATCCTTTTCTCAGCCATCTCCAGGATCATGGTGTCAGTGCCGAGTATCACGTAGGGCTATGATTTGGCAGCGCAGACTCATCGTCAAGGCTTGTATTTGTGTCATTCAGATCATCTCAACACAAGGGCTGTATTGAATAATGCCAAACGCGTGCTACAAAGTAATGCTACATTTATCACATGGTCCCAAATGTATATCAAGTTGCACCACTTTAAAGAGCGCTGGAGGAGTGGTAACAGAAAATTTGATAAATTCTCCTTCGCTGCCACGTACAATCGAATAAGTAAAGAAATCATTATGATTAAACATGGTGACGACACACATTACCTTGACCGTGCTTTGGCTGTCGCCAAGGCTGTGTTGGAAGTTAAAAGAGAATCAGTATGCATAACCAGGCACACCTTCAAACAATTAAAGAGGGTCACAATTTTCAAAAATACAAAGCAGAGGATTCATGCCGGGATGCTCGTGTGAGTCTCTAAAGGTGGCGGAATCGCCAAACTGAAATCATTTCAAACTTACCTCTGCGAATACAAAATCACAATGTTCTGGGACTTTTAGGGTAGGCAAGTAATCTATGAGGGCCCTAGCTCTCCCAAATATTCCTTTAAGGGCTACTTAGATTGGTATTTTCACGGCAATAATCAAAACCATTTTATTGTCATAACATCCTTGACAGCCGCATTTATGTTTGTTTGAGTACTTTTGCCGTGAGTGTCCTGTACCATTTAGTAATAATAACGATCACAAATGCGTATCCACGCACAAAAATTGCTACGCTAAAGTGGTGTGCAGCAGAGGTTTATTTGTTGTCTTTAAAGACTGTGGGCGGTGGTTCACAAACTAAACTTTTTTTTGATAACCACAAACTTCCTAATTTTTGCAGGGGTCACATATCAATCTGTGATACCAAAAAGGTTTGTGAGGTTTCCTGGCAATGTTTCAGTTTGGAAAGAGCAGAATATTCACACCGGAGGGAAATGACTATCGTTGAACTGCACGTGGGGGTGCTAGGAATCGCATATTCAAAGGTGATGTCACAATGGCCTAATTTTATGTATTTCTAAAGACAAATTAAATCGACAGAATTTGAGGAAATCAGCCTCCGAAACCATCATATCAAGGGCTATGGTGGAAATCTTATTCTGAAACATATGCTGGAGGTAATAAAATGGACTCCAGAGCTAATTATGAAAGGTGGAAAAATCATGTCCATGCGTTAAAGCCCGGTCCCTTTTATTGGCTCTCTGAGCTTTCTCCCGATGACATTGTCCAAGATGCCAAAGAAGATTGGCTCTGCTGAGTCCTGGCCAAGGGACATTTCCCCAATTTGTTCTACAAATAAAAGTGGGGTATAGGGGTCCCTTGCTTCCAAAGGGGGACTATGGCTAGCTGTCAGTTGATAGAATGATGCACTTTGAGAGGTGGTATGACACACTGGTCGAAGAGAATTATGTCTTTAATTTTAACCGTGAGCTGGAACTATATTGCGTAAAAGTTGTAGAGATCCTACTGAAGGCCTGGCTGATATTTTGAGACATGCCCATAAAAAATCCAAGGCGAATTCATTCATAGAGGCATGTACAATCCCCAGAGTGGCCAAGTTAGTTTATCACCAGCGTCACGTTCTGGTGGTTTGTTTAACGGGTGCCTCAATACTTTTTTGAAAACTAAGCGAGAATACAGAGGATAGGCAGAATGTTGAATCTTCCAAGAGGAGAAGTTAGCTTATATTCAAAATTATGAAAAAGAATGGAAAGGGAAAACTCTATTTCAATTCTGTTTGTAAAAATCCTGATCTCCACACACTGGTTAGGGATCCGTACACCACCGTGGACAGCGTTATTGACGGTAATGATGAGGTTGTTACAAGGATGCGCATGATGCGTTGTGCCCTGACCCTAATATGAGTGTTGCGGTGTCATTTTACACGACTGCTATGGCTAGGCTGCACTAATACACCATCTTTTAGAAATTGGGTAAATGCGTTCTGTATAACGATACTGAAAGCGTTGTATTTATGGAACAACCCAGTGATCAGAGTCCACCAACCAGAAGCTTTTTGGGTGACTTCACCAACGAACTTCAGGATTACGGTCCGGGAAATTACATTATCACCTTTGTATCTGGTGGCCCCAAGAATTACGCATACCTAGTTTGTGTTGGTAGAGATCCTGCTGAAACAAAAATGGTGTGCAAGGTTCGTGGGAGCACCATAAACTACGTCAACTGGAGCGACGTTAATTTTGACGTTTTGTAGTGGATGGTCACTGAACAGGCTGTAGAAAGATACATACAGATACCGTACAAAATTGTAAGAAAAGGTTTTGTGACTGTATATAATGTTTCGCAGACTAAAGTTTACAGGCATGTGTACACCGAATGGCGAATAACTGATAATTATAATACGTTGTCGTTTTGGTATCAGATTCCTTATAAACGTGATCGTCAATAATTAAAGGTGGTCATTTAGATGGGCTGAATGATCATCTCTTTTTCTTTCACTCCAAACTTTTCCAATGACATACCATTTATCAAATATTTGAAATTTTTCATATTTTTTCTGCACGAAAACGCACCTTTTTTTTTTATTCACCCGTGATATTTTGTATCCACTAGTATAAACCTTTAACTACCTGATTATTTCTAGTTAACTGTAATTACTTTTTGTATGTACATTGTAGTGGTAGCATTGTGATCCCTCCCCACACCTTTCCATCACCGTGTAGTTGTCTGGAACAGCACTAGAGTATAGTTGCCAAACCAGCCACTAGATCTGTGCCGCGTGAGGTGGGAGGAGACTCGCCAGACACCGGGACACTCATGATCTGGATCGCTTGCAAGGTGCATGGGGTGACTATATCAAGCAAGGAGAATAATTTTAATGTCTATCAATAACTATTTCAGACAATAAACTGTAATTCAAAGTGCAATGTATGTATTTCAATCAGTGGGTCGCTAGGCTAGATTTTTCTTAGCAACAGATCCTATATTGGCGAGGAAGTTTACAAGCGCATGGAGTTAAGAGTAGGGTAGTTTCATGAAACAAGAGAGTAAGTTATTTCATGGTAGCAGAGCATGGTTAGATAGTTTTAGGGTAACAAAGCATGGTTAGGTAGTTTCATGGTAGCAGAGCATGGTAAGGTAGTTTCAATATATGTTTTATGTAAATTGAATATTTTAAATGTAACCTTTATGGAACAAGTAACTGTAAATATATTGAAGTAAACTGTAAATATTTTTTAAGTTGATTATCATTCAAAACCTGTGAATAAACAATCTAAAATGATGACGAATATGCTTATATTGAAAACTTTGTTGTATAAAACTGTTCGTAGTGGAAACTTTTAGTTAAATAATTTGAAATTATTATGCATACGTTTCAACGTCTACAGTCAGGCCCACGTACACCATAAGACGTATGCTGAAAACAAACCCGTGCTTCAACTCTGTACGTTGGGGTGTTTTCCCTGCTGATAGACTGCCAACAATAATAGCGTTCTGCAGCTAACGTCATCAACATGAACCTACAAAACAAACCCGGTACGCATTAGACCACCATCTTTATCGACAACAACGTAATGGGAGAGTTCTTTGAAAGTCGTACTTGGCATTTATATTTAAGAATGTTTCCCGATGAACACACAACATGATTCAACTTAAAGACATCACCTTAGAATTATGCGGCCATTGTTGTATCAAGTATCTTCTTCACCGTGCCCAAAATATTCCAATGAAAACTTTCCTAGCCCTATTCTCAATCACCAATCATACAGACAACGATGCCAAAGTGTTGAGGTATTACAACGTGTGTTTTAAGACGACACTGTCTTGCCACCTCTGAAGAGGCTGCAGCCAATCATCGTGCGTCTTGTCTTTCTCCTCCGGAGAGTATAAAAGAGCGTCATGATGGTGATGCGTCCATCATGCTACTTAGTCTGCTGGCAGCCGTTGTAGAGATCACACTCTCCGTCCACGTCATCATGGAAATACAACCTGAGAATGTTTACGAGTGCAAAGCTAAACTGACAAAGCTGCTCACTTTAACCGTATATTCAACGCGCTATTTTCGTTAGACGTTGTAGACGCCAAACGGCTCATCATCAGCATGAGTATCAAGAGCAATTTCACACCTTTTGTCCAGCTAGAGAAATGTGGTGGGAGTAGTGTAGTATTTAGTCACACTGAGTGGCAAAAATTGAGCAATTACAAGTCGGTCATTTTGAAGTTTTTCATCAGCACCAACGGCCTCAGAAGTTAAGCCTGAATAATCATGAAATATCTCTGAGACGTATTTGTGAGAATTGTATGGCTATCATCATTGAACACAATAAGCCGAACTTAGAGGGCCTACCTGGGTGCGTCTTTGGGAGTCCTGGGATCTCATTGATGTGACCGTAGAATGAAGGGATATGTGTTCGACACCCGTCACCAGATATTGCAAGGATTTGATTGACATACTCGTCGTAGATGTATGTGACACCTTAACAAAGACCAAGGGTCTCATCAATCTTGAAACAACCTGTGGTGGAAACGTACATCAGAATCCTGAATTTAATCAGTGTTATCTACCATACATGTCAATTCGTCGGCTTGGACTATTACATGTTGGATTGTGACATCAAAATAATTTTATTGACGCATCTAAGGAACGTTGTATAAAATCTCATGAATAGTGATATACGTCATTCTCGTGATAATGTATAGGTTTATTTGTTTTTGAAGTTATACTTCTTTAGGCGCGTTATGAAAAAATGATGAGAGTGAAATTTTAAGATGCGCGCGCATCACTGTAACACAAAAGTAACAGGTTGAAGCTAAACCGCTCATTAAGNTTATCCACATGTTTCTAGTTTCTACATTCACAACACGTGTTTTATTTTCATACAAGTGCGAATTATATATGTGCTAATAAATTATGTCGCGCATGTTGGTACGCTCGTCGCCTCTGATCACTGTTTTTATATATATAATATTTATCCACATGTTTCTAGTTTCTACATTCACAACACGTGTTTTATTTTCATACAAGTGCGAATTATATATGTGCTAATAAATTATGTCGCGCATGTTGGTACGCTCGTCGCCTCTGATCACTGTTTTTATATATATAATATTTATCCACATGTTTCTAGTTTCTACATTCACAACACGTGTTTTAGTTTCATACAAGTGCGAATTATATATGTGCTAATAAATTATATTCAGTAGTGATTTAAATCGAATATTTTGATTAATATTATTTACTATTCGTAAATATTAGTGAAAAAAATTGTACTTATAGACTTTTTCAAGTGCTCCAATATAATTGAGGTTAACTATCCGTATGTATTATTTATTGACATAAATTAAAATATTATTATTTAACATAATTAATACTAAATATTATTAAATTATTATTGTTAAATATTTATTATTGGTTATTTAATATTTACAAAATAAAGAAATAAAATTAATAAAACATTTATTTAATGATGCCAAAGAAGTATAACTTCTCACGCGCGTACATAAGTACACACACCAAATTTTTTTTAATAAATATAATGTATTAAACGTATCAACTTTTTTCTTGCCATATTTGATCTTTGTTTGCCCTGAAGTACCTTGCACATTGTTTGGTGGACAAATTTCACAACCCCGTGACCTACATCCTGGTGGGACAAAACTTTAGACGACATTTTGGGAATAATATTTTTGAAATATCTGGACCTATTTCAAGAGTGGGAGGAGGAAGTAAACAGCCTAAGTGTCCACACTTTGCCTTTGTCAGTCTGGTGTGAGGTTTCATCATGAAAGGTTGGTGTAATCCAACCAATAAACCCTGCTCGCTTGCCAATATTGAGGCCTAAAACACACTGCCCCTAGACACCACTAAAAGGGTTAAGACCCCCAAAACACACTGCCCTTAGACACCACTAAAAGGGTTAAGCCCCCCAAACCACACTGCCCCTAGACACCAAAACCCATATAAAGAGTTGAACTAAGCGAATGTGATTTGGAATGAGGTTCTGTGAATCATAATACGTAAGGGTTACATAGTCTGCCGCGCGAAAACAAGGTCTCTCAGTGGAACGAAAACAACTTTCAAGAACATTCTCTACCGAACGAGCATACGTTGTCTTCACGGTTGCGACAGCGCCCTCGAGTTATTCATGTCTCGACAAGGTCAATGTTGGCCAGATCATCGTGCTCTCTACTAGCATTGTCTGTGATGTAACGTTTCATAAAAAGGTGGGAAAAGAACAAATATGGTTGGGCTCTGACCTCTTCCAGTTATCGGCCAACTCCACCGGTGAACACTCAATAGGGTTCTGTTAATTATAACACTTAGCCATATATTTTAGAAATCTTAAAAATCGACTATAATTTTAACTCCCCTCCTTCAAAATCCTTAGATTCTTAGACCACTAAAATATACTTTGATTTTTTTCTTAAGTGGTTGACATTCAATTTAGAGTTTATAACGAATTGTATTGGAAATTGGCATCCCCTTTAATATTGAATTAACCAAATAAACTATCAAACTAAGATTGAACCATCCATTTGTATTTCGGAGTCATAAACAAGGCATTGGGCTATGTAAGTGGCTGTATCACTTTATGTACTGTACATTATTAGTCCCTTTTATTAAAGTGTAAAGTAAAGCTACCAGTAAGATGACCTGGTGGTCAAGGGGTATGGGGTCAGACTTCTGTGCTGAGAGTCCGGGGTTCAATCCTCGGTCCGGTACAAATGTATCTGATTGCCAAACTATTTCTTCACCTCGTACAGGATGTGTATTGTAATGACTTGTGAATGTGGGGAATGCCAGGCCTCCACCGTGGTTCGGATTCCACGTTAGACTGTAGGTCCTCCATTTCATCTCACAATCACACCTACCACTACACATTAGCGTAAGTGCATATAACCCGAACGGGTATTAAGACGCGGTGCTAATAATAATAATTAAGCTACTGGACAGTGGTTAATGTCTCAGGATAAGTTGCTTTTTTTTCTTTTCTTTTTTATACCACGTATTTCTAACCGTTCAGATTATATGTCTATGTACTGTACTAAATAATATAGTGAGTTAGGGAGGAGGAAGGTTGAATTTGGAGGAAGTATACTTGCATGTGTATGGGGAGAGAGAGAGAGAGTGTGTGTGCAAAGCTATTTATCAAAAATTACCCTTAGTACACCCGTCTGGGATTGAACCCCAATCTCCTTGTCATCGGCAGTCTAGTCTATTGCGATTGTGATGCCTTAGACGATGCGGCCACCAAAATGGGTCTAAGAATCTTTAAGGGCATTAAATTGTGAGGAGGGGAGGGGATACCTCAGTGGCTGTATATTATAATTATGGTGTCCCTCTCACAAAAGATTGACGAGGAGATCAGGGTTCGAACTCTGGCCGGGTGAATTGAGGGTGGTTTTCCCTAAATGTTTGTACACTTTCCCTCTACGTAAATTCGGGTACACCTACTTTAAAGTCAAACTAACCTCATTCCTATTGAAACGTGCCATTGCATTAAAAATGTAATCAAAATAAAACTTTTTAATTTCATTGAGTTCACAGTGAAAAGTTATTTAGCTGTTTTCATTAGTGTTAAATCTTCCAGTTATGTTTCAAATTTATATTGTTTAATTGACAAAAGAAGTTGTATCAATAAATCTAATTAGCTGTTCCATCTACTGTAAGTTACGTTCCTTACATTATAAAATAAAATTGTTATCAATAGTTTGTTCATGTCATTATGGCTGTTTGGGCTATACAACACGGTCTTGCCAATAAAACACTGAATTTGTCAAAGACGTTCGGATTATCAAAGAATGATAAAACAACTTGTGTACATGATTCTCAATAGCTAGTTTTATTTTAGATGTTGACTACAGAATACGTAATACTTCCATTATGCACCAACAACGTTGGAGGTACAAAGTTTAAGAGAAATTATATCTGGGAGTACGAGAACAAAAAAGGTTGACCACCACTGATATATAGGAAATACGACAGCCTCGTTTCGAAAATTGAAAAGGAGAGAAACCACAGCTTATTACCAACAAAAAAAACTCGTTTGCTAACAGATTTTAGTGATAAATGCGCCATTCGAGTGTCTCAATCAGAAGTAGAATTTATGTGATTTTTTATCATTATTTTTGTCAGACATTCGCTTGGCAAAAAATATATATATATATTCCACCTCGTATGGATTGATTTTACATTCGAACAAATATTTTTTTACAAAAAAAAAATGTGTGTGATATTTCTCCCTCATATTGGACATACAAAATATAAATATGATAACCGGATGTAGGATTATCCTACGGTCCAACGGAGATAGAACATGGACGCTACGGGGTAAATGGAAGTGTGAAACAGAACTCCATCATTTAAATAGATTTGAATAATCGTGCGTCTGGGAGTGACAGTTCTTGACCGGCGGAGCGGGAGAGGCCGGCATATTTGACTAAGGCGACATCTATTATCTACTGTGTGCACTGTCAGCAGCTCCCTTTTTTCTCTGACTGAGTGCGCGGTAGTCAGTTACCGCTTCATAGCCACTGATTGTGCGATATTCCCGCTTCGAGTTTTGACACCCTCTCACCTCCACCCCACCCCAACTTAACCCCCTGAAACGCTTTTATGACACCCTTCTCCCTCAAACTCCCTAGTGAACAAACTGACTGACCACTGGAGGGAGTGCCACGCCAATATGATTCCATTGTTATTCCACATAAACATGCAGCGGAGTTTTATTGACTGGTTTTAACAAACCATGTTTACATTTGATAATCTAAATAAAGAACCTAAGTACACTTAGCTCGACCACTCAACCAATGAGCCGGGCGGCCACAATTTCTAATCCCAGTGGCGTACAGTCATTCACTTTA
This sequence comes from Timema douglasi, assembly GCA_901482245.1. Lineage (NCBI taxonomy): Eukaryota > Metazoa > Arthropoda > Insecta > Phasmatodea > Timematidae > Timema > Timema douglasi. The sequence continues at coordinate 33,885 of CABEEJ010004551.1, forward strand.
GGCACTGTTATATCTGAACTTGTTTTCAAATTTGGGATTTTAAAAACATTTTTAATGTGTAAACTATACGATTATTTTTAAAGCCAAATCCATAATCAAACAAATTCAACCTATTTAACCTTCTCATCCTTGGTGATATTTTGATTTCCTGTCTATTTTGTGGTAATTCCTATTTCTTCTAAAACTATTTATGATCAGGTGTGCATCCCTCACTAGTCGTTGGAAAATATATTTAGTTTTATTTAGTTGTGATATCTCAAGAAAATCATTCCGCACATTTTGTATTATCTTGGGGTGGTTTTACACTGTAATATTTATTTTATAAAAAGCGAAGTATTTATTTCATAAAATATATTATAAAAGAGTTGACACTGACTTTCATAAATGGCATTACATTGTTTGTACAATATATTTGATTACAAAAATGGACGTCCCAAATATTTACGAATGGCCTTTGAAACTTTTAGAAATTTGTCCACTAAACTCACTCCGTTAATTGAAAAGGGAAAACATACTCATGCTAAAAACCCATATGTGGAGTTTGTGTATTGCGCTGTTATTTCTTCGCATGTATCAGTTAATCTTTCAGAGACCACCATTTTCTCGAATAAAATACTAGCGTATAGCTATGTTCCTTCCTTTTGCTAACTTTTCTCCATATCTTCACCTCCTCTTTCTCTTTTATTTGTCACTGTCATCTCATTCGTTGTTTATCTATAGACCTATCATATCCTTCTTTGCAATGAAACACAAGAACTCTCCTCGTGGGGGACCTGGAATATGCAGATTTATGTATGGGGATAGCGGCAGCCATTTGTTCTAGTGACAGTGTTTTTTTTTAACCATACAACGTTAAATCCTCTTAAGGGGGCCGCCTATAACGCTCTTCTATAACCAATATTTAATTCTACGATGCGTTATTTCAAAATATGTTTCACTCCAAATTAAAGTCGAAAGATTCCAACGGGGCTCTTTTTCGCTAACAATCCTATAATTTGAGTTTTATTATTAGAAAAATTGTGTGAAAATGTGACATTATCTCATTTTAAACGACTTTCTTAGCATATTTGTGGAGATATAAATCTAGGCTTGATGATAAAGGGCTCTATTTAGCCTTCATCTAATAAATATAATCAACTTTTGAAAAGTTCACAGCAGAAAATTTTAAGATATTTGAGAAATAGCAGTGAGCTTTCTTATTAACTTAAGATAAGAAGGTTTATAAGGTTCCTTTCCCCTCTTTATTATTGAGGGGAAAAAAACCCAAACCAAGTGGTTGTAGGTGAAGGATAAAAGGGATTATAAGCTTGGACTATAGAAGTAGTTTCATATAAAGACTCATATAAATGTATTTTAAGCCGTGTGGCCTGACGATGATTGATATTTTCTCGCTGAGCGAGGCGGCTGTCACACATGTCAAGGCCGGACATCGTCACCCGGATCGCTCCTGGCCCGGACACGCCAGTTTGACACTGCTTCGAGCCACACACGGCTTTTAACGCAGTTTGCTTTGTGGTCTCGATGTGTCAAGTGTTGTTACCATTTGTGCATCCAATAGGATAACATATCTTCCAATTCTAGCAATATCAACTTAGGTGTGATAGCACTGTAGCGTGTCAATCATGTAAAGTTGACATCTACACAATTAGGCTACGTAAAAATACGAAGTTATAATAATTATATTGGCAAAATCCAAAGAAGAGAATTAGATTTGAAATATTTAATAATAATATCCTTCAAAACCTACTGTTAACGACTGGATGGACTCGGATATGATCCAAGTGCTCTCAATAGAAAATACTACAAAGGATTTTAATAATACTAATTTGGATAAAAATACTAAACTTACAATAGTGGAATCCAAAGAAGATAATTAAAGCTAATACATTCAGGAATAATATGCTTCAAGACTTACCGTGGCTGTATGGGATCGGATAACGCCAACATGCCTTCTAGCAAAATATTCAACACGAATGGCGACAGGGTGTGTCCTAACACATCCACTTACTACATCTCCAGTCGTAGAGAAAAACTAAAACTAAGTTAGGCTCGCTCCCACGACCCTCGAGCGCCACTGTCGTGGTGGCGTGTCTTCGAACCTCCCCTTTTCCTCACCCATAGTCCATCCTATCACCACCTGTGTTATTACGTCTTTTTCTATTTCTATTTTGTTCCGTTCTAGTCAGAGAAAGGGTATAAAATAGGTACTCTCAGATTTACTTTATATTATTCTATCACATCACATCGTTTAAGAAGGAACTTCTCGCCACGAAGGGACCGGTGGCCATGAAGTATTGGGAGTGGCTCTCACCGCCGTGCCACTGAGAAAATATCCTCTCTTCACGAAGGAACCAGTGGCCACGGAGTATTGGGCGTGGTTCTCACCACCACGCCTCTGAAGAAAACCTCTCTTCACGAAGGAACCGGTGGCCATGGAGTGTTGGACGTGGTTCTCACCACCGCGCCACCAAGGAATATCCTCTCCGATTTCCTAAGTATAGAGGCGACGTTAATAAGTCCATCTAACTTATTGTTTAGTCGAAAGATTAGAAATTGTTTATTTAATAAGTCCATCTGACTTATTGTTTAAATCAGACTTAGTATAGTCAAGGCGACTATTATTATTTTGACTTCTTGTTTCAATCAGAGTGACTAGACTTTGGTTTTGTATTATTACAACTCTGTTGATGTTGTCACAGTAACTCTGATGTTGCTCAAGTCCCTCAGACTTGTTATATTGGTCCAAGAGGCCGTGTTTTTCCTATATCCATATGATATAGCTTCTATATAGGAGCCTTGAGCTCCAAATGTAATAAGGACATAGTCCAAATTGTTGCTATTCTCCACGAGCACTATATTTCCCTTTTGAGTCCTTAAGACTACACACCTGTTTTTATGGCTACAGCCAGGTTGTCTATTTCTATCTAGGACCTAGTTGGGTCAATGTGACCAATGTGTTGAATCAGTCTTGTTGCCACGCATCGCGTGTGGTATTAGCTTGGGTGCGTAAAGCGCGGAACCCGCTTGTTTCTATATGGGGTCCGCGCTGATAATCCTTTTTTTCTCTTTGCCCGTTTTTGGCACCTATTGACTGAGTATTAGTATTGTATGAATTATATTAGTGCTGTACCCGAGGGAGTGGGTCAGTAAATACATGTACTATTGAATGCTCTGGCAGTACCAATAGGGAAAGGACCGGCCATAGTACTATTTTGTGTAGACACCTGTATGTTAGCCATCTACCACTGAAATCAAATAACCTTTCCACTGCAATTCATTATACTATGTCTCTTAAAGAGTTTTCTTAGGTCCCAATCAAGCAAGCTAGTTTAAATTATATATGTGTTAACAATACTATATGTATATCATTTCAAGTTAACGTTTGTTTAGAATCACCTGACCGTAGCCTGGCGTCAGTCCAGCTGTATTGTAATTGAACATTGCTCTTCAAGCCTACTGTGTTTGATCTTGCCCGTGTTGCGACAAGACAGTATTAATTTGGAACTTCTATCTTATGTTTTTGTATATCTATTGTAATCAAACATATCTTTTATTTTTCTGTTATAATAAATCTTTTTTTTTTATTCTACTCATTTTATCAATCTGGTTAAAACAATTCCCTTGTACACCCGTGTCGGTTGCGACAGCACTAGAGTTAGAAGAGAATATGATGTGGCAGTTGGCCTAATAGTCCAGTCATTCAGTGCTCGAAATGGGTTCTACCTGGAAAGTTTTGGAGAAGTTCTGATTTTTGGTTCATTTATATTTTTTGGTGTGCTAATTAAGAATTTCCACTTTGCCACCTCAAAAATTGTCGGTAAATATTTAAAAAAATGCAAAAAACAACAAGAAACCTTGACTATTTTTGGTTGTTTTCTTATAACATGAAAACTATGCACTTTTTGAGAAAAATCGCGATATACAAAAATAAACTAGAGAAAATTCCCTACAATTTAACATTGCATGTTTTATTTTGCCAGACGAATAGTTAAGGCGCAAACGCGCGTTGAAACTATTTGAATAAGTGACACCGCTCACTGTTCATCATTCAAGCGTAACCTGCTTCTTTCTCGTGATGAAGCTCTATTTTGATGATATTTTTATTAAGAATTAGTAATATGTGAATATCTTACAGTTTTCATTGTTATACCTAGTACCTTGGTGTTTATAGGTATAGGGCTATAACATATACTCGTGTTGATACATGTGGTTTTTATTAACATAGGTACTGTTACAGTGACAAACTAAAAACAGTCGTGATAAAAAAATGTGTATGAATACAATATGCAAAGGAAATATGTAGGGATAATAATAATAACAATAATATCAAAATCGTCTGGGCCGCTTTGTTGCTGAAGGTCCAGGCTGACCGATGTCTTTGTCCTCTTCCTTCAGAGCCTTTCGTTCATCTAGAAAATAAGTAAAGTAAAGAAGTAAAAAATTGTTATGTTAGTTCAAAATGAGTGTATCAAGGTATGACTAAGGTGTAAAACCATCGAAAGTGGGTTATTAAAGAATGCATAGCTGTGTTCGTAAATGTATTAATCAAAATACCTTCTGATGGATCCGCTTCAAGTTCTTGGCCCGGGTCTTGAATTCCTTGGACGTCAGGATCGTCCACATCTTCATCCTCGTCCATATCAGCTTTCTCCAAGTTGTCGCAGGTTCCTTCACAGTTTAAACAAATTTTCGAACAATATAGGCCTGCCTTTCTACAGCCACAATTCCCTTGGCAGCCTTTCTTACATTTGCATGAAATGTGATTTAATATAGCTTCTGGGGCAAGGGGCTGCAGGGTGGTGACTGGCATGAGGCCGTTCTTAGATGTTTTCCACCCCCATTGTTCGGGTCTTTTTTCATGACCAAGCCATTGTTGAACCTGATGGAACACCCGTAGCGAATGTTGTCTTGCTGCAGCTTCAGTAGGGGGTAGTGAGGCAATGTTGGCTGTGGTCTTGTATGCAGACATTACATAGTGCCTGTACCTCAACTTATTTATTGAAGCTACTTTTTTCCCACCAACACCGTACAATGCAATAAGGAAACGTTCACCCGCATCGACAACTGCCTCTTTATCAGCTTCAGGGTTTTTAAACACCTGAACAATGTTAATCAGATCAGGATTCTTCTTCAAAGTATGAAGAAATTTCATCTTACCCTGATTGAACAAAGCTGATGTTGTGTCACACCCACTCATGGCATGTAAAAACAATATGTGCTCGGCAACTGCTTTGTCAACTGCACTTAGAGGATGATATAGTGTCTGAGGGACTTTGCCTTTTCCTGGCTTAAGTAAGTGAACGTTAGGAAAAGTACAGATACCTGTCAAGATGACTATAAGATCTACATCTTCACCGACGACTATGACAGATTCATGTGTTGGTGCCAAGGTAAGAGCTGTGTTGATAATCAGGGTATCCGCATCTTCTTTTGCTTGTTTGCAGACCATGTTACCCTCTGTGAATTTCGTCACTAGCATGGATATCAAACGACTTTTATTCTTAGAGTTGGCAAGGAATTTCTCCTGAGAGACCGTAGGTGTCATTGTTCCATTAAACAGTATTTCGATAGAATTGTTTTTGCGTGCTCTCCTCGAGCGCTCCAGGTATTTAGTGCTTTTTTCAGCAACTTGGTCGGAGTATCCATCAAAAACGACTACCGCACTTGACTTGTAGCTTGATCGAACAAATGCAACATAACTGTCAAAAATATCTGCAAATGACTGCCCTCTGCGCCACACAACTCGATCCCGGTTTTAGAAATGATAGGGAGGGGAGCGGGAGAAATAGAGAGATCGCGCGACAGAGAGACGGATACGAGGCGAGGGAAACATATACAAACTATTTCAGCGCGCACTTACGCCTAAACTATTTGTCTGAAAAAAAAAACTATACAAAGCTAAATAGTGGGAAATTTTCTCTAGTTTAATTTTTTATACGGTACATTTTCTGTAAGAGTGCATATTTTTCACGCTATAAGCAAAAAACCAAAAATTGTCAAGTTTTTTTGTTGTTTTTTGAAATTTTTTCATGTTTCCCGAAATGTTTTGAGGTGGCAAAGTGGAAATTCATAATCAGCACCCCGAAAAACATTAAAGAACCAAAAATCAGGACTTCTCCAAAACTTTCTAGGTAAAAATACCAGATTACTGGACTATAAAGTAATTTGGCTTAAAGTAATTTGGCCCAAAGGCATTCATTCTAAAGTCAGTTGGCCTTAAAGTAATCTGTTATAAAGGGATTTGGACTAAAGTCACTAGATATCATATTCTGAAAATTGAAAAACGACACCTAGACACGGGAATCGAACCCAAGACCTTTGGCTTAGTACTTCAATGCTCTAACCACTGAGCTATCCAGGATTCGTCCCATTCCCAGGGTCATTCTTCACTTAATTTAAGGCAGAGTCTATGATGGACGTGCGGAAATCGTCGGCTACAAATGTGTAATTTATTAAGCTCACGAGCTATCGGATAACGCAGCCACCTTGACTCGGTAGTTGGCTTATTGCTGTCACTTGTACAATTAGACTCTGCCTTAAAATATGCGTGAATAATGACCCTGGGCACGCGACGAATACTAGATAGCTCAGTGGTTAGTGTATTGGCGTACTAAGCCAAAGGTCTAGGGTTCAATTCCCGTGTCTAGGTGTCGTTTTTCAATTTTCAGAATATGATATCTAAATGAAGTAATCCTCACTAAAAAGAATAAATAATAGCTTTGGCTATTTGATTAAAAACACCAAAAGTTTGTTGGCCTTAAGATGACCAACTTTTCAAAGAGCCAAACTGGGACACGTCCTTTTTTTCAGTTATGAACTTGGTGAGTGTAGAGAGGGTGGCGAAAAACTGTGTTTAGATAAAATGCCCATAAACTTATATTGAATTTTATTTGCTGTTTTATTAGAATCTTCATAAAAATTAAGAAATCTATTGCATACACAATTTTTTACATCAAAGTACCTGAGGGCACGAGGGAACATTTTTTTGTTGCCATGGTTTAACGCATCACTTGATATACTATAAAAGGTCAAGTCATTTTTCACATCTGACAGGACAAGCCCTGCACTAACTGGAGCCAACACATCTGTTATTAAAGTTTCCGCTTTAGCTTGTTCACAAGACAATTTTGTTGCAAGTTTTGATTCGGGAAATGTGACTTTACTCAACTTTGATTATTGTGGCCCGCGGGGATAATGCTTTGTTTCAGCCCCTTCAGGTGTCATATATATTTAAGTGTTCAAAGGTAGTTCGTACTAACTATAGTATGCCCTAGTATTGGGTAAATGTATAAATTTACTATTGATTGTTCTGGCAGTTCTCATTAGGAAATGACCGTCACTATCATTCATGATTAGACCTCTCAGGTATTAAGGTACTAACCTGGCTAGATTGTCTTTATGTATATTGCTTAGAACTGAATCCATTTTACTGTTGCCAAGTTGTGGCAGACGCTCCTTCGTTCGAGTAAGAGCGAATATCCAAATTTCTAGAGTTGTCAAACTAAACAAAATGTTCTATCTAACTTCTGTCACTACCTAGCTAGCCCTAGCATCCCAGTTTGACCTTTGAACCTTGACCCAAACGTGGAGAGAGTATGTATTGTGATGATTACGCAATGTTACTGTCGCTTTTTGATTGGTTGTTACGCAATATAGTTTTCGTTCTCTGATTGGTTGTTACGTAATTTTGTATCGCTCTCTTATTGGTTTCCCCCCTCCACTCCCCCCTTTGAACCCCTTTCAGTGGTAATTATTGTTTCATTTTTTTTATGTCTGGTTAGGATTTGGATGGGTCGTTGGAGTTTTTTTATTGGTGTGGGGGAGTTTATTGTCGTAGGATTCAGACGGGGCGTTGGAGTTTTTTTTATGTATTTATTGGTTTGCAGTCCACGGCGTCGGGCGTTCCTCCCTTGTCATCAGAGGGAACACGGAACATGAAGCTCTCCTGACGGCAGCGTACTGAAGAGTGTGAGAGATGGTTCCCGGCCGAAAGCCCCCTTTCACTTCCCCCTCACTACCCATCCTTGGAGGTATGTGTTGCAACCCCCTCCCTCACCCGCTATGTGGTAATGGGCTTTAGCTGATTAAGGGCGCCAATTTGGCAGCATGGCAAGAAGAGTCGTAACAGGAATAAATCGTGACCTTGAAACCGTGAGCTAGTACATGAGGTCATTAACCCTGGCAACCCTCCACCGGCATTGGGTTTTCCCTATGACGTCATCGCACTGTCACAACCTTGACGACTCATACCTGGCACCAGTTTGGCTGCCCGACAAAACAAGTAAAGACAGGAATAGATCACGATCTTGAATGATGTCGTAACCCTCCCTCCGGCAATGGGGTTTCCAAGTGTCGTCATCGCAATGTCACAACCCCTCCCCCCTCACTCTCCCTAAGTGGTAATGGGTTTTTCCCGGTGGTGTCGCAACTAGAGAGCATTGACACAGCTCTGAGTATGCACAATCAGGGGCCTCAGAAGACTTACGCTGATTTATAATCCTCAGTTAGGGGCAGCTATCCCCCACCACAAAAGTCTACTAAAATTGGTTTTTTGGTATCGTCCGTCGAAATGTGTAGATGTAGATATCCGTCATTGACCGGAGGAGTAAGGTAGTAATGTTCCAGAGTTTACGTTGAGTAAGGGAGAGTAGAAAACCACCTCAGTTCACCCGAGCGAGATTCGAACCCATGAATTCCTCCGCCATAATTATATAAGTTACACTTCTCCTTTCTGGCAAAATGTGTGGTAGGGATGATTAAGAAAATGTTCCGGAGGGAGAAATGCCTACAGTTTACACGGCGTGAATTATTTACCCCCGCCATAATTAGATGAGCCCGACATTTAGACGGCGTGCTCTAGCACAGAAAATGTCTGCTAGGACGGCCGTAATTTCTGCACCCGCACCATTTTGCTGGTCCACAAGATTTTTCTAGACAAAGTATAATGTGTACCCGCATTTGCTTCAAACGTTGATCACTCTGTCATCGGCCATCTAGTGACGCCTTAGACCACGTGACCATCGATGCATGTATAAAATACATTGTGACAGTATATTGCTACCCAAGGACCTAGTTTTTTTTGCCAGTGATGGGAATCAAATATGGTCAGATGAATTGATGGTTTTTTTAATGGTTTCATTATCTAACTTCACGCAAATGAGGGCATACTTACCTTTTAAATTATTAATAACTATCAATCCCACACGGCTTTGACCATGACCCACTGTGGTATTGTGTTAAAAAAAGATAGCCTAATTAAAAAGCTAATTAAAAATCCGGCTTCGAGGTGCATTCGGACCCTCTCCCGTACACTTATGTTAAAATTTCAGATCTTTGCGTGCCGTAGTTTTGGCTGGGCATCGCACAAAAACAAACACACACACAGACAAACACTTCCTTTTATTATTATAGATTCCTGTTTCATTAATATAAATATTCGGATAGCCCAGATGTGCGGCCCAGCACGCAAGAGAGAAAACATATATATTCAAGAACAAAGAATAGATTAACAAGATCAAAAATCTCAATATCGAGATTTATTCCCACTGCACCCCAATGAGATTCAAACCGAATCCTAGAGATGAACATGAAAGCTGAGCACTGTCTCACCGAACTTCAATCCCATTTTCATAAGAACAACTAGAAAAGCCACTATATCTAATTTCACGTATTCATATGTCAAGACAAGTTATCTACAGCAACCTATTTTAATATACTATTAATACCTATAAAATACCACAGATACTGCAGTATTATTTTATAAACTAAACAAATCCACGCCATAGTACTCAATATTATAAATTCCTTCATCAGCGTCAAAATTCAAACCTACCAATTATCAATCCGTTAGCGTAATTAGTACTTAAGGAGTTCGAGGTTAGAATCTTTGTCGGGTAACCTAGGGGTGTTTTCCACTCTCCCTTTACGCAAACGAGAGCTCAAACCTCCCAATTATCAATTCGTTAGCGTAATTAGTACTTAAGCGTATAACCCGAGCATTTCAATAAGACGCGGTGCTCAAATGTGTCGAGTTCACGTGTGTGTGGTTGTGTGACACCTTACCTTAAACCAAATTTAGTAAAAATTGTAAACAAATATCTAAGCAGTGAAATAATAATAATAATAATAATATACTTATTCCACCTTTCTATTCATATATTATATTTACTAAAGCAATATTAACCACACGTGTGTAGGCAATAAAGCTAAATATTTAACCGTCTGTGCCCTTTACTATTTATTCCGGCAAAGTTGTATATTGCCAGCAACTTTCTGTCACAACATATTCTAGGGACCGAACGGGTGCGCCCAGTTTGAAACGTCATATTTTTCTCTCGGATTTGACAACTATAGGGTATGAAGCACCCGGCGAAATATATCAGGGTTCGATTCTGTGTTGGGTGAGGTTGGGGGATTTGAATACCTGATGAGGTGTACTGTTGGTAGTTCTCACTAAATATTTTCCCACTCTCCCTCCACGTAAATGCTGGAACATTTCCTTACTCCCCTACAAGCAAATGTGGATTCAACCTTTCCAATTCAGAATCCAGTTGGACTCACGGTTCTGCTTCTTTTTTCAATCGGTTGTAATATTTGGTTTGGTTGAAGTGTTCATAGAGAAGAGCCAGCCTCGTAAAGATTGTTAACTCTCTAAAAAGAGTGCATAGTGATAGATACCCACTTCAGTGGCCTCGTTGTCTAACGCACTACTCAAGCCGTAGATTATATTACCGATGACGGGGAGATTGAGGTTCGAATCTGGGTCAGGTTTACTGGGTTTTTTCTAAATGGTTTTCTGTTCTCCATCCACGTGCAAATGAGGGCGCAACCTTTCCAATTCCTAGTCCATTAGAGTAAATAGTATTTAAGCGTATTATAACCCGAACGCTTAGTAATACGCGCTGCTAAAAAGAGTAAAAGAGAGCAAACTCATGTTAATCTGCACGGCCGTGGTCTAGGAGGGTGGGTCGCTGGTTCGGTGCCACAGTGGGGGAAAGACACGGGACTTCTCCAATGATGGACCGCCTTCCTCCCCCTCCCCTACAACCTACGTGGTTATATCGCGCAAGGGCGGCTTTAATTTAGGTCGATACCCGCGGTCATTAAGGGACTCTAGTTTGAGTCCATGCCGGAACTTGGAAGGTATTGTTTTGACTATTTTGTTTATGATGTCAGCCTCTCATAGTTAAATAAGTACAGTAACACCGCGGGCTACAAGTTGTCAGGCTCGCATTAAGGTGAGAATAAGTGTAGTAAAACCCAAACCGGTAGTAAAAACGCTGTGGAAATACAACTGTTTATATGTAGTTTCCAACTTTTATATAAAGAGCCTTTTAGAAAATACAAACTTTTTTCAGCCAACATTTATAAAATAATACTGCAGTATCTGTGGTATTTTATAGTTATTAATAGTATATTAAAATAGGTTGCTGCAGATCACTTGTCTTGACGTATGAATACTTGAAATTAGATCTAGTGGGTTTTTAGTTGTTTTTATGAAAATGGGAGTGTATTTCGGTGAGACAGTGCTCAGATGTCATGTTCATCTCTAGGATTCGGTTCAAATCTCGTTGGGATGCAGTAGGAATAAATTTCGATATTGAGATGTTCGATCTTGTTTTCCCTCTTGCGTGCTGGGCCGCTCGTCTGGGCTGTCCACATATTTATATTAATGGAACAGGAATCTATAATAATAAAAATAAGTGTTTGTCTGTGTGTGTGTATGTTTGTTTGTTTGTTTGTGATACACAGCCAAAACTACGGCACGCAAAGATCTGAAATTTTTAACATAAGTGTACTGGAGGGGGTCCAAATGCACTTCAAACAGGATTTTTTAAATTTTTAATTGGGCCTTTTTTAACTCAATACCACAGTGGGTCACGGGCAACGCTGTTTGGGATTGCTAGCTATGAATAATCTAAAATGTAAGTGTGCCCTCATTTGGGTGAAGGTAGATAATGAAACCATTAATTCATCCGACCATATTTGAACCCCATCACTGGCCAAAAAAAGACTATGTCCTTGGGTAGCAATCTACCATCACGATGCATTTTATACTTGCATCAATGGTCACATGGTCTAAGGCGTCACTAGACGGGTGATGACAAAGTGATCGACGTTTGAAGTAAATGCGGGTACACATTCTACTTGATCTAGAAAAATCTGGTCGACCAGCAAAACCCTTTTGAAAATGGTAGGGGTGCAGGAAGTACGACCGTTCTAAAGATATCTAGGTTCAAATCCTAGTGTGCACGCCGTCTAAATGTTAGGCTCATCTAATTATGGCAGAAGGGATATTGAATCCCCGCCGTGTAAACTGTAGGCATTTCTCCATCCGGAACATTTTCTTAACCATCCCCATGGCTGATACCTACAACCACGCACGTCAACGGACGATACCAAACAACTGATTTTGTAGAATTTTGGGGTGGGGGATAGTGGCCCCTAACTGAGGATTATAAATCAGCTTAAGGCTTCTGAGTCCCCTGATTGTGCATACTCAGAGCTCTGTCAATGCTCTCTAGTTGCGACATCACCGGGAAAAAAACCATTACCACATAGGGGGTTGCAACATTGCGATGACGACACCGAGAAAACCCATTACCACATGAGGGGTTGCGACACATGCCTTGATGGAGGGGTAAGTGAGGGAAAGTTAATGGGGTCTCAAGGCAAAAGGAACCATCTTTCACATTCTTCACTACGCTGCTGTCAGGAGAGCTTCGTTCTCCGTGTTCCTTCTGATGACGAGGGAGGAACGCCCGACGCCGTGGACTGCACACCAATAAATAAATCAAAAACTCCAATGCCCCGTCCTAATCCTACGACAATAAACTCCCCCACACCAATAAAAAAAACTCCAATGGCGAGTCCAAATCCTAACCAGACATAAAAAATGAGACAAGAATAAACCACTGAAAGGTGGAAGCGGAAGGGGGGAAACCAATAGAGAGCGTGAGAAAACCCAGTACCACATAGAGGGTGAGGGAGGGGTTGTGACACCAGAAAAACCCATTGCCAAGGGGAGGGTTACAAGAGTCAATGACCAAGATCACGGTTTCAAGGTCACGATTTATTCCTGTCTTGTCGAGCCACCAAACTGGTGCCAGTCATCAGTGAAAACCCATTGAAATATAATTCAAGGTCACGATCTATTCTTGTCCCGACTTTTTTTGTTGACCCACCAAACTAGTGCCTGTCATCAGGTAAAATCCATTACCACATAGGGCTCTGAGGGAGGGGGTTGTGACACATACCTCTAAGGTGGGGAAGTGAGGGGAAGGTAAAAGGGTCTCAAGGCAGGGGGAACCATCTCTCACACTCTTAGCTAAGCGGCCAGCAAGAGAAAATGGTCCCAGCGTTCACTAGCGATGCCGAGGGAGGAGCGCCCGGTACCTTGGACTGCACGCCAATAAATAAGTAAACTCCAACCCCCCGATCCTATCCATACATTAAAAATCAATTAGTAAACATAAATAATCAACATGTCCGGAACAATAACCAACATGTTTGGAACAAGAACCAACATGTTCGGAAAAATAACCAACATGTCCGGAACCACTGAAAGGAGCGGAAGGGGAAGAGGGATGGCGTAAAGCCAACAGCTAATCAGAAGGTGAAAACAACATTGCATAACAACCAAACAGAGAGCGACAGCAACATTACGTAATCATCACTATACACACTCTCGGGTATGGTCGAACTGGTCCGATGGCAAGCTCTCAGGTAGCGGCTGGGGGTGTTGTCGAACTGGTCTGTTGGTTGAAGGACCACCCAATTAGTAAGGTCAAACTGGTCCGATGGTTGAAGGACCACCCGATTAGTAAGGTCGAACTGGCAAGTTCGAGCGTAACCCGGCTGGGAATCTCTCATCCCCTACTCGCCCAAGTGGCCAGTGGTCACTCAATTGTCAGTTGTTTGCAGAGTGTTTTGCAGTGATGTTTTCAATGTTAAGTGAGAGATGGTGTAAATTAGTGGTGCATGAAGGTTTTAAATATTCTAAGGCGGACAAGACACAAGTACAGCAACCTAACCTAACCTAACCTAACTTAACCTGCTAAATACAGCACTCCCTCTCCTCCCACCCCTTTGTAATAACCATCGGACCAGTTCGACAGTTACCCTTGCAATCCCTCGCACTGGCCATCGGACCAGTTTGACCTTACTAATTGGGTGGTCCTTCAGCCATCGGACCAGTTCGACAACATTCCACACTCCCTCCAAATCGGGGTCAAAGGTCAAAGGTCAAACTGGAATGAGGGGTCGTACTAGGTAGTGGCCAGTTTAGCTCGAGAGTGGCGCCTTAGACCATTCGAACACTGAAATGGGTATCTGTTATCTACTTCAGTGTTTTCAGTTTTCAAACATCTATAGGATTAACACAATTTTCCAGAAATAATTTTTTTTAGGTGTAAATTAGTGGTGCATGAAGGTTTTAAATATTCTAAGGCGGACAAGACACAAGTACAGCAACCTAACCTAACCTAACCTAACTTAACCTGCTAAATACAGCACTCCCTCTCCTCCCACCCCTTTGTAATAACCATCGGACCAGTTCGACAGTTACCCTTGCAATCCCTCGCACTGGCCATCGGACCAGTTTGACCTTACTAATTGGGTGGTCCTTCAGCCATCGGACCAGTTCGACAACATTCCACACTCCCTCCAAATCGGGGTCAAAGGTCAAAGGTCAAACTGGAATGAGGGGTCGTACTAGGTAGTGGCCAGTTTAGCTCGAGAGTGGCGCCTTAGACCATTCGAACACTGAAATGGGTATCTGTTATCTACTTCAGTGTTTTCAGTTTTCAAACATCTATAGGATTAACACAATTTTCCAGAAATAATTTTTTTTTTTTAATTTTTCTTCCTATTGGTAGATCTTAAATTTAATAATATCTCCATGGCGCGAGCCCGCAATAAGGCTATACAGATTGAAAGGCCGCCGTGTGTTGGCGAAGATAGTACCAACATTTTCGAATTGAGGGTGTCATGGGGACTGCACAACGAACCCTCCAGCCTTCTACCTCAATTTTTTAGACCAAAGCCGCTACTTCTTTATTCAAATAGCTCCTCATTTGTCCTCACGAGGTTGAGTTTGACCCTGTTCCAGACCAACTGCTTCAGAGAAAAAATTGGAACCACCGGGGATTGGACCCGGAACCTCTGTGTCTATAGCCAGTAAATCTGACCACTAGACCACAGAGGCCGTCAGGTAATAACTATTTACTTACTACTCTGTGACATAGGGAACTCGATAGTTCATTGACTTTAATGGTTTGAAATATATATCCCAACATTTACACAATCCATTGTATCTTGTTCAAAAGCAAAAAAGTATCCCACCTATGCATAGTTTGTTCATTAGATAAACAGTAATCCCCGTGGGTAGGACCTACTTATTGTTCGGGATTCGATACATTTCTTCTTAGACGAGCGCACAAATTGCGAGAATTCAACAGCTTCAAATAAAAAACCATCACCTTTAACAAGCTAATAAAATAAAATAAGCATGTTCACACTTTGACTACCAAAAATTCAGCTCATTATTATTTTTATTTTAAAAAAAAAGCTAATTCCAAAATCAACTAGAGTGAAATCTTAGACCGTAAAACAAATATAGAAAAGAAAAATATACTGAGAACGTCTTCAAATTACGTTTGGCCATATTTTAAATAACTATTTTTGATATGTGCAAGAATGTTTATTTTTATTTGTTATAATAGTGGTTAAAATTGAATGTGCAGTATTTTTTTGCATACCCTACTTTGAATATAACTTAACACTTAGGCCTATTATTAGACTTACAATGTACAATGCTCAAGAATGAGAAAAACAGTGAAATAACGTAGGCTAAGACTGCAGATTTGTAGTCTATATGTCTTAATGCCTCAGATAAATAAGGGCTAATATCATAAAAGCTTTGTATACGGAGAAGAATATGGGTTATTTTTTCTTTAAAAATAATGTATCACTAGAGTAATACTTATATGCAAGTACAAGTAGGGGGCAACTATTTTTATTCGCACAGCAGTTAAGACTTTGAGAATAATTTAGTTACTTAATATATTAATATGTTTATATTTAACTACGCAAATTTTTCATCATTAGACATTGACCCTTCTTATCCCAACGCCCATGGTATTATTTTGTTTCCTTGACTCAAGAAGGTCAGCGGTCACAGTGAATAATTAGCTTCACACTCTCCACTGCCGGAATTCCGATACAGCAGGTTAGCCAACGTTTGCAAAACAATACTAGTTTTTAAATGGGTAATGATCAAACTATCGACACCTATTATACAATCAAGATAACTATTTGTCTAGGACGAAGTCGGAATTGAAACCATGTATTTTTATTAAGTGTCTACTTGGGAGTAGTTAGAGCTCTATATCATCGTATTCAATCCAACCTGAATCTAAAAATATATTTAAAAAGAAGACTAAACTATTAATTAAACTACATGTTATAAACAAACATTCTAGATTAATTTAACAAAGAAAATAAATAAATCCAATAATAACTTTTATTTTCCCATTTAAAATGCATTGAAATGGAAACATTTTACCAAAGATATTTCAATAACTATTTTTAGCATGGTTTGAAAATTCCATAAGAATTATGAAGAATGCCCAGATATATTACTCAAATAAATAAGTAACAACAATGAAAATTATTAAATATTTTTAAACACATTTTTTTGTTTAGAAACGTGCATTTATGGGTAGACTCAGCCTTAGCCCTTAAGTATCCTGGGGAGAGAGCGACCAGGACTGAGAATTCTGGAATCAAAATCGGGACGGTTGGTCACTCTAGTTGTTCTAATATTATATGGCCTAAGGTCATTTGGCATACATTTGAGGTATAATGACTTTAGGCTAACTAACGTGTACCTGAGTAGGATGGTGGAAGAGTTAATAGATCGAAAAGGAGGATGTGGGTTCACAATGCATGGAAAATTAAACTAGTGGAAAGGGAGTTTGTGACTGATTTTTAAAGACGTTTCAAGTGAACTGTATCAGTACGTAGATCTATTCTTTGGTTTATTCCCTAACCAAATAAACAGGGTCACAACCGAACAAACATTTATTGAGATGCCCTTAAGACGTTAAAAACCTTTCTAATCTCAAAGATAGCGTGTAGCCAAGGTGAGTAATACAGCACGTACCAATTATTGTTTGATAGTGAAGTTTTATTTTGATTGGATGTATTGTGACGCTCACACAGAGGCCGGGAAGTGGGCCCCAAGAATAATAACCATGAGGTCACAAGAGGAACATATTTTTATTTTTGATAAATTACAATGATAAAAAGAATGATGAGTACATTAATGGCTTAATCAGCCTTCGCTTAGTCTGTCAAGGCGCAGACTAATCCGCCATAACATACAATATATTACTTGTCCTACAAGAGGAACGTAGAGTGATAGTTTGAAATGAACATTCAAATTTGGCGCCCAAGCGCGCGCTTACATTATCAACTTTAACAAGAAAAAGCTCGTAAAACATAGCCTCGCATAACTATAAAAAATATTATAATTAGTTAGTTTTAAATATTATAAGTTGAAGTCCCAACCATGACCGTTGGAGACCTATCCTAAATTGCCAAATAGCCTAAACCAATAACAATGCTCGAAGAAGTATAACACGTTGCCCAATCTCCCGTTGCGCCTATAGCATAAATTAACTACCCTATACAAAATGCATCTAATTCTAAACAAACTCATATCCCCAAAAAATTTTACCCTAGACAATATTAAATGTTACATAGATGAACCAGAATACAGGTTCGGGCGCGCCTACCGTAAATAAATAGAACTAAGCAAAATATGAATCTCCCCAGAAAGTTACCAACATTCGATCGTGTACCAGCCACGCCAAATCAAAATAAAAGGTCCCCATTAATAAATATTAAAGTATTGCCAAACAGTAATTTGAAAAAGTATTCCCTCCCATATTTAGACCCAAAGAGAATTTTGATAGATTTTACTCTAATATTATTTCAATCAAGCGCCCTCACCTGGTAAAGGCCAATGATACAATGAGTGACCTATGAAGTTACAGCGGTTGTTATATACCACAAACAAGTTCTCAGTAAAGGGGGGAAGAAGGGGAGGCACATAGAACAAAGGAAGGGTAGAGAACAGCGCTCTGGTCCGAACGCGGAGGTACCAGTAATTGCCAGGCTAAGCTGGAACATTCCAGGGGCGGATGTTTGCCAAGTCAAGTTGGCAACAGTATTTTCTTTTGGAGTTTGAGGTTCTGATTTGGCTCGCGCCTCAGTCAGTCGTAGTTGCCCAAGCCAGGAGAGTGGATGCGTCGCAGCGAGTACGTGCGTCCCATTTGACGGGGAGAGGCCTCGGTCGGACTTGGCGAAAGTTGGTGTGAGTTGGTGAGCCTTGGTGAGTTAGACAACCTCCATATTACTAGGTTGTAGTGTGTTGCATATTCTTTGTTTGGAACATCGTTACAGTATTTAGAATAATAAAATATCTATTTTGAACACTAAAGTGAAGAATGTCAACTGTCAAGCATGAATAATTAAACATCCAAGTTTGAAATACAGCAAATACCAAACCACTTTGTAATTAAAATATATGAAAATGGACATCAAGAGGATCGGCTGGAATCCAATAAAGGGGCTCCACAATAGACTTGGATGGAGAGTTTACATTCTGGTGGCCATTAACTTTCGAGCTCCTTGAGATCATAAAATTAACGTGAAGAATGTAGGAAACATAATTTAACTGCACTTTCTGGGTGAATCTAGTTATGTATATAGTATTCTTGTTAACAGCTCGTGAAATAGCCTTTAAAATGTTTCGGGCAATACCGGTATTGCAATTAATTGTTTTTGATGATTTGGCTACCACCTAGGATACAAATTCAGAACTAATGTGTTTGCTAGTTCTACTTTGTTTTCCGACGTTGGCTAAAGAGGGGTAGGACAACGTGGGTGTTAGTAGACTGTAAAGTGTGTAGTGTACTTCAATTAAATACAAAACTATTTCAAGGCATAAAATAAAAAGTATTCATATACGATTTAGTTTACATACAACTTTACAATATTTTATCAGGTAATTATTTAAATAACTTCAATACAAGATTTCATATATTTACTATAATTAAGTGCTAATAAATAGGATTTTTTTTTAGGTTAACCTTCAACATGCTGTGAAAGCCTTTGACACCCACACCTTTATAAAATTGGTCAATTTTTATAGAGCTGACATGGCTTACACAAATAACATTTACAAAAGTAAACTGTAATGTAATTCAACATGAAACTAGCTTAGGTACATAGTAATCCGCGTTTATGTTATCGTGGATACAAGTGTCAATCTCGTCTGATCTAATTTGCCGGTGACGGTTAGCTCGGAGTGAGTCCCGACCGGACTTACTGAGCTAGTTTTCCACTCTTTATCCTCGTAAATGCAAGTATATATCCTCTAAATTCTACTTGTCCCATATCTAAGCTACCTCAGAAGTGTAAATAAAAGGATAGCTAGGTGTAATATGCCATAGTGAACATAAAACTAAATATAAATCTAATTATTTCTTCCTCTTTGTGAATGATAGTAAAAAAAATAATCGGGAAATGTTACTCCAACGAGGCGTACTAGACACTTTTATCTGGCATTAAAGTAAAGATACATTTTATAAAAATAATACACAATCTAAGAATATGCTGATTACATGTCTAAAGTGTCACTCTTGCAATAAACTGGACTGCCGATGACAGGGAGATCAAGGTTTGAATATATGTTGGGTGAAATGAGGATGGTTCTCTACACTCTCGCCACACAAATTTGGGTACACTTCCTCTAAATTCATCCCTAACACAATATTGTAGTTAGTACATGCATGTACACTGTACAGCCTAAACATGTAGTAGGATGAGGTGACAACAATAACTTTATTTGCCCCTGAATTTGCCCAGGCCACCTGCGTGCTATGTCTGAGAAAGAAGGAGACGGAGAGAAAGCCAAACCGGCCCCTCCGGTTATCTCCGACCAGGAACGAGACTGGGCACAAGCCGCATTGACGGATTTCACCAAGGGCAGTTACGGGAGCTGCCTCCAGAACCTTTCAAAGCTTGAGGCCGCGAGGCCCCAGGACACCAAAGTGGCTCACAACAAGGCCGTCGTCGAGTACTACAAGGCAGACCTCAAGAAGACTGACCAGTTCAGGAAGAACATGAACGCCGTATGCTCGCAGGTCACTACTGCATAAACCAGGCCAGGGTAAACTTATCAACTGAAGGGCCTAGGAAAAAAAATTGAAATTAAAGGGCCAAATATATATTGTACATTCCATTTACTCTCGTAAGGCAGTCTTACCTTGACTGATTACACTTCATGGCACTATATTAATAAGGTATATCATAGTGTAATCAAGCAAGGTAAGCTTGTTATCGTTCATGGTAAACAGTGGCTACATGAATTAGTTTTCAAATAAAAGAACACATTTCTCAAAAACATATACAAATAGTGCAAAAAATAAACATAAGCAAAATATCCATACCTAATTACCAATTAACAGAATCCTCAGCTAGTTTGATTTAATTGTTATCAGTAGCTTGTGGGCAGCACAAAAAGCAATGTAGGGGTCATAATTTACTCAAACCTGCGCTTAAACAATATTTTTTTTTAAATATTGGCTACACCAACCTTTTGACAATTATTTTTTGTATTTTCTTTTAGGCATATTTGTTAATGTAGGCCTGTTTAAAATCTTAATCTTAATTTTATTGAAAAAATAATCCTGGGATTGAAAGGGTTGAAGCCCGACTTATCTTTGTGGGTACAGTAGAACCCCGTTTATTTGGAATTGTTATGCGGCTGCGGTTTTTGCTAAATTTGGAGTTTTTAAGTGAAGTGTGCAGAATGGTTCTTATTGTATTAATACACAAAATGAACCACAACAGTAAAGAACATGTAGCCAAGTTAGTACGGTAAATCTTCCAAGTGTATCACTTCAAAAGATGGGCGGAGAAGGAAAGGTGATGCTTTAACATCTCAATTATCGGGATGCTTCCCACCCATCACTTGTCGTAAAACAGCTGAAGAAGTCTTTTAGAATGAAATCCTCTTTTGGTCTTTTGGTTTTTCCCAAATGATAAATTATCTGAATTTTTGATAATACAGACTACATAACCTAGGTCTTAATTAGTCTAGATAGTTAATAAGGTTTTACTCTATTGATAATTGAAAATCTGGTGTAAGATATACTGGTACAACATATTATTATGCTCTCTTTCACTGCCATGGAAGCCTCATCAGACGGAGATTAAACATGGTGGTCTACTGTCTTTTGTTGCTTCTTGTTCGTGGTTCGACTCTCGGTTGGTTAAAAGTAAGAGATTAAAAACGGCTTGGTCCTTTACTCAATTTTAGCAGTAGTTTAGGACGTGTGAAAGTTTAATGTACCGGTGTTACAAAAAGATTGTAATCAAATTTGCTTATTAATTACAGAATTTATTCTTGATTTGATTTTCAATAACATCTAAACCTAGTTTTTGATAGTTTCTTGTTGATGATACCTGATCAAGAGTTAACAAATGTCATGTACTGTGTATGTTGCCAGGCTCATGTGAATATAGAAGACCTGGACTCTTTGGAAGATGTGGAGCACTGCGTCATCTATTACAACCAAGCTGTGCTTCTGTACCATCTCAAGCAGCACAGCACAGCCCTCAAGATCATGAATAAAATATTCAGCTTCATCGAGCCCATGGGTGAGGAACTAGAATTGACACTTACAATTGCGTCACTGCCACAATGTGTGCGCTTGTGGGTGGGTGCTTTTTTGGGTTGTTTTTTCAAAGGACAGCATAATGTAAGTGGCACATATAACCCACCCCTCTTTCCTATACCTTCTTCCAGGACACACAGATACAAACACCCCTCTTTCCCATACCTTCTTCCAGGACACACAGATACAAACATCCCTCTTTCCCATACCTTCTTCCAGGACACACAGATACAAACACCTCTCTTTCCCATACCTTCTTCCAGGACACATAGATACAAACATCCCTCTTTCCTATACCTTCTTCCAGGACACACAGATACAAACACCCCTCTTTCCCATACCTTCTTCCAGGACACACAGATACAAACATCCCTCTTTCCTATACCTTCTTCCAGGACACACAGATACAAACACCCCTCTTTCCCATACCTTCTTCCAGGACACACAGATACAAACATCCCTCTTTCCTATACCTTCTTCCAGGACACACAGATACAAACACCCCTCTTTCCCATACCTTCTTCCAGGACACACAGATACAAACATCCCTCTTTCCTATACCTTCTTCCAGGACACACAGATACAAACACCCCTCTTTCCCATACCTTCTTCCAGGACACACAGATACAAACATCCCTCTTTCCTATACCTTCTTCCAGGACACACAGATACAAACACCCCTCTTTCCCATACCTTCTTCCAGGACACACAGATACAAACATCCCTCTTTCCTATACCTTCTTCCAGGACACACAGATACAAACACCCCTCTTTCCCATACCTTCTTCCAGGACACACAGATACAAACATCCCTCTTTCCTATACCTTCTTCCAGGACACACAGATACAAACACCCCTCTTTCCCATACCTTCTTCCAGGACACACAGATACAAACATCCCTCTTTCCTATACCTTCTTCCAGGACACACAGATACAAACACCCCTCTTTCCCATACCTTCTTCCAGGACACACAGATACAAACATCCCTCTTTCCTATACCTTCTTCCAGGACACACAGATACAAACACCCCTCTTTCCCATACCTTCTTCCAGGACACATAGATACAAACACATCCCTCTTTCCTATACCTTCTTCCAGGACACACAGATACAAACACCCCTCTTTCCCATACCTTCTTCCAGGACACACAGATACAAACACATAGCTCTTTCCTATACCTTCTTCCAGGACACATAGATACAAACACATCCCTCTTTCCTATACCTTCTTCCAGGACACACACATACAAACACCCCTCTTTCCCATACCTTCTTCCAGGACACATAGATACAAACACCCCTCTTTCAATAAACCTTCTTCCGTTCATAAAATTACATAACTTAAAAGTTAGATGGCAGTTTTTGTTTATAACCAGATTCACACATTTTCTGAAAATAGAGAGCAGAATTTGCTTGATGGTTGAAGTAATTCATGCGCTAGCAGAAACGTATGTATACCCATGATACTTTATAGGTAACATAAACGAGAAACAACTCATTAGCAACATATTTTATTTTCAGTTTGATAAATAAACTTAAGAATTAATACCACAATGGATGATTTAAAATGTGTGTGTAGTGTCATGAAACAAACAAAAACAGAATAAGAATGACACACAATTCTCATTTAACGAGTGATTTCAAATAATATCACAACAGTAGTCGCAGCTGTCTGCTATTATCTTGCTTTGTAGTTGCATGTTTATTGGATTGGTTGTTTTAGGCGGATAGTTTTAGGGTCTTATCTTGTCTTCCACAAGCCCAGCCAGCCAATAGTGGAAAATATATTACTTGAATAAAAAAATTGATCCAGGCCATAGGCTGGAAACAGTAATGGATGTAAAAATCTCGTCTTTCAAGCTGATGTTGTCGCACATAAAAAGGAAAGCTGAAGTTATTTCAAGTCGCAATGAGCGGACAACGCAGTTGGGGCTGAAATCTTGTGATTTGCTTAGAGCTCATCACATGATAACATTTCTGCCTTGCTCTTGTTTCTTGGCGTACTTGCAAAGCCACAGTAAGAGCGATGTGAAGTAACTGGTTGTTATTTGATTGCAGAGGAGAGTCTGGCTCATCGCGTGTGTCTGCTGCTCATCGAGTTGCACTTGTGTACTCACCAACCAGAGAAGGCGCTCACTCTCATCGCATACATTGAGAACCAATTTGTGCTCACAGAGAGTTCCATAGGGGGTGAAAAGGATATCAAACCTCTAGAAAAAGAACATAAGGAGAAGAAGGTAGAAATATTGCACAGCAGAATTAAAATAGAACTTAGATTTTTTAAAAAAGGAGCGGCCTGGCTCACTTCAAAGCTTATTTTTCTGGTTTATATCGATGCTATTTGATACATATTAATCAATGTCGAATAAAATTTGAAGAAATGCACCTGCATTATCTTGAGAAAATAAATATCAAAAGCCCATTAATAGATTAAAATCATGAACAGCCTCCAGCCACTGGCTGGGTTTGTCTGGGACATAAGCCTCTTCTCCACTCTCCTCCTTACTCCCTCCAGCCACTGGCTGGGTTTGTCTGGGACATAAGCCTCTCCTCCACTCTCCTCCTTACTCCCTCCAGCCACTGGCTGGGTTTGTCTGGGACATAAGCCTCTCCTCCACTCTCCTCCTTACTCCCTCCAGCCACTGGCTGGGTTTGTCTGGGACATAAGCCTCTCCTCCACTCTCCTCCTTACTCCCTCCAGCCACTGGCTGGGTTTGTCTGGGACATAAGCCTCTCCTCCACTCTCCTCCTTACTCCCTCCAGCCACTGGCTGGGTTTGTCTGGGACATAAGCCTCTCCTCCACTCTCCTCCTTACTCCCTCCAGCCACTGGCTGGGTTTGTCTGGGACATAAGCCTCTCCTCCACACTCCTTACTCCCTTCAGTCATCTGTCCCTTGGTCTTCCTCTTGGCCTCCTACTTCCTTAAAGTACTTCTCAAAAATTTGTGGGAAACTAGGCCTAGTCCAAATTGTTGAGATTCGAACCTCAACCTCCCTGTCGTTGGCAATAAAGCCTACTGCAGGCGTGATGCCTCAAACCATGTCGAGAGTCGTTTTTTCAAAATGGTTTTCCACTTTCCTTCTACACAAATGTGAGTTCACTTCCTCTAAATATAACCTTCCCTATCCCTAAAACCATTATTATAATTAGTTGTCGGTGACCTGGCGGTCTAAGGGTAAGGTGTCAAGACTTCTGTGTTGGCGGCCGGGGTTCAATCCTCGGTCGCGGCAAAGATTTATCTGATTACCAAACCCTTCCTACCGTGGTTCAGATTCCACGTTAAACTGTAGGTCCTTCATTTCATCTCACAATCACCCTACCATTACACATTAGCGTAAGTGCGTGTGCTAATAATAATAATATAATTGGTACATAAGTGTGTAACCCGAATGGGTAGCAAGGCACGGTGAAAAAAAAACTGTCTAAAGGTGGGAGTGCGGGGAACACGAGTTAAGGGCATTGTTTTTACAAATTTTATGACTTTTTTTTTTGCCAAAACAAATAAAATACTGAATCAAATAGTCAAAGCCATTATTTATGCTTTTTAGTGAGGATTACTAAAAAGCATAAATAATAGCTTTGGCTATTTGATTCATTAATATGCATTCTCGTACAGTTATAATACTTGTACAAATGGCAGCAATAAGCCAAATACCGAGTCTAAGGTGGCTGCATTATCTGGTAGCTATTGATCTTAATATTAAAAAAATCACACATTTGTAGCTGACAATTTTCTCACAGCCATCATAGACTCTGCCTAAAATTATGAGTGAAGAATGACCCTAGGCACGGGATGAATCCTAGATAGCTCGGTGTAAGAGCATTGGCGTGCTAAGTCAAAGATCCCAGGTTCGATTCCCGTGTCCAGGTGTTATTTTTCAATTTTCAGAAAATAGAATACTGTTCTAGTACGAACATAAGAGTTTAATTTTCTTTCTGTAGTTGAATATCTGTCATGAGCATAGCGGCACTAGATAACAAACTTTTTAAATGAAGAGAAAAAGTTATCATTACAATCCAGGACACCCTTGACAGATATTTAACAACTGTTGATATCACTATGTGAAGAAAATCAAACTCTGTGTCTTTTTTTGCCAAATAAATGTTTTGCTATAATAACTGCTCTTAACTCGTGTTCCTTACACCACTACCTTAATGAACATATTTGTTTGGCTAAGATTATAAACATATCCAAAGTCCATTTATCATCTCATTCAAAGCAAAGTCGAATTGAATGGATATAAAATATACTTACAGTAGCCCCATGGCTTCTTTGGTGATGACTGACAGCTCACAGCTGACTTCTGACAGCTTTGAAAAGTTACCAGACCAAATTATGTATCCCTACGCTGAATCATATGATATGCAAAAACATGTGCTTAGCAGCTGTCACTTCTGACAGCCAAAATTTAGGTATATACCTAAATATTGACTGTCAGAAGTCAGCTGTGAGCTGTCAGTCAGCAACAAAGAAGCCATGGGGCTGCTGTAGAGCCAAATTAAAGATTGAATATATATTTTTTATATTTAGCATTTGATAAGCTATGTATATTTATATACTATTAATGATCAAATAGGCCTATGGCTTATAAACTATTAGGTATTTTAAAATTATAACTCGTTAGCACAAGTAGTTTACATCAGACAAAAACAAATATTTCCTAATATCTAGCTTCGACCGGCCAACACTTGAGTTCAACTCACATCGTTAGGATTTGTTTTAGCTATGTCATTTTTTAACCCTTCCTCAGTTAAATGGAAATGTAGTTTCTAAAGTTTATATTTCTCCCTCTGTATACTTACACTTGAATGTTTTAAATTTCTCCTGGCCATAATAACTATGTTCCTCCATTTGTATGTGTCTGTCCCAGCCTGTTTCCATGGACGCGGCGACTGAAGCATTCCGCATGAAGCTGCTCCAGTTCCGATGCAGGTGTTACCTCATGACCCATGCTCTCAAGGCTTGCAAGAGAGAGATAAAGACTATTATAACGTCTGGGGGACTTGTGAGTGAACTTTCACAGCCATTCACACGAATGGTATCTGTATGGTAGTAGTTATGAAGGTCCTCACGGCCGCTGTCAAAACTGTGACAACAATCCCAACAAAATTCTACAATCATTAACTTGTTCACTTTTTTTGAATTAATTGAACGTATTTTATTTTAGGTGGAAAAGTAGATTATGTTTGAGTCTTATGTCAACAAAAAACTGAATGAGGCCAAGTAAAGAAAGAATAATAAGGAAAAATTGGATGAGGAAAAAAGGGGGTCTTCAAACAGTTCCAAAGTTGAACTCGGTCTTTGCCGCTTCCATTTCCAGACCTAGTACCAATTGTGTAATGATACTATTTTGGACCCCTCTTATATATTCAAAAAGTCATGGATGAAGTATATTTTTATATAAAGTTCTGTATGTAAAATTTCCTTTTAATACTTCATCCATGGAGAAGCACATGTTTTCAGAAATAATTTCAACATATTGCGCTTTAAAACTTTGTTTTCTTTAAAAGATCAACTCGCTTGTGTTTGAAAAATCATATGACATCCTGGCTCCCTCTACCCAATAGGAAGCTAGCCTTCACAACATCAGCTTGCCAGGAGTTTTTCTATTAGTTTTAACACTGGTGACAAGGGTCCAAGAAGCAAGGGGTAGGTCATATATAAGAAGCTTGTGCGTGTGAATCCACACAGTAATATATTAATACTCAGAATACAGAAAATAGTTATATTGACACAGAAAAATAGTAATATCACATAAAAACTTTATCAATATCAATTTTATAACAGTGAAAGTGTAATCAAATCAATAAATTGTGTACAACATCAAGTTTTATCTGATTTTAATCAATAACATAAAATCAGATCACATAACAAAGTGGGCAGTAAGGCAGGGATGAGTCATCAACATCCGCATCCTAAGCATAAAATACTGAATCTCAATAGCATCAGCGCATGGCGATTGGAGCGACAACCATCAACAGCAAGTGTGTCTGACTGTGACAAGCTGCCTGAAAACTAAATTGACGAAGACCCTGCAGCAGTCATTGCACAATATTCTGAATATTCTGAATTGCATGTGGCTGCGGGTTTTCCAATCCCATCTGTTAGTGACAATCCTGCCGAGTGGATAATAGATTATGGCACCCGCGAATACCTCATAAAGCACGGTGTAAAGCAAAATATAAATATCGATTTATCTTCCTCAAAGCGCCAGTATGCAGATACAACCCGGTATTTATCCCTTTCACTCTTTAGCCGAACATTGGCTAGTGGTGAAACACGACCTTGGCCTTGGTTAGTATTCTCAAGGAGCAAGGCTACCGTGTTTTGTGCTCCTCGTAAGATCTTTGGAAAATTGGGGTTGTTAGCTAAAGAAGGATACGACTGAAAAAAATGCAGGTCAAAGACTGAAGGAACATCAACATTCAGACATGTGTTACACTGTTATTGAGGAAGAATGTTGGCAGTAGAGTTGACAAAAGTCTCGTTCTTCAAATGAAAGACAAGCGATCTCCTGTGAAATGAATTCTAAAATCCATATCAAATTATGCCCATAAAGCAGAAGACTTGGCTAACGTCGTTCTCGAGACCTTAAAAAATCACGACTTGGATATCACCAATTGCCGCGGACTGTCGTATGTATAACAACGCAAGCAACATGCTGGGTGTATATTCCAGTCTTTAAGTGAAAATAAAAGAAGTGAATCTTCACTCCCTGTTCGGCTCACTTTCTGAATATTGTCAAATCATGTGCTGCGAATGGTGACCTGGCGGTCTAGGGGTAAGGTGTCAGACTTCTATGCTGGCGGCCGGGGTTCAATCCTCGGCCCCAGCAAAGATTTATCTGATTACCAAACC
>CABEEJ010004552.1:0-45574 GCA_901482245.1 Timema douglasi
GTATTCGAACCCCAACCTACTCGTTATCATCAGGCCAGTCCAAAACAAGAGTGAAGGTGACTTAGACCGTTCGTCCAATGAAATGAGTCAAAAAAGATGTTTTCAATGTCAACCAGCAAAACAAAAGTCTATATTCTTTTAATATAATGCTCTTATCCCCATTCCTTGTGCACGCAGTTTAAATGTCGGACGCATTTAGCCTGATATGTTGGTTACTGAAGCCTGAGATAGAATCCCGGCTGGGCGTACCGGGGAGGGTTTTTACTAGTTGGTTCTTCATTTTATCCCACACACAAATGTAAGTGCTTCTTCTCTAAACTAACTCTCTCATCCTTACCTCATTAGCTTAGTTAAATGCGTATATATAAGACGGGTAGTAAGACGTGCTTCACAGGAAAACAAATTAAATAAGATAGTCAATTGTCCACCCATGATGTAATCACGAGAAATGTTTTCATTTTATCTGAGGTATTTAACGCGGACTTTCTGAACTGACTGATTATATCAGCACATGACTTATAAATGAACTTAAATCCAGAACAGACAACACAAAGCCACCGGCAATTAATTTTTTATAGCACCACGTCTTACTACCCATTACATTCAGGTTATACGATTATGAACTTACTAGGCTAATGGGTTAGCGATGAGTAAGGTTGGATTCCGAGGAGTTGTGCCCACATTTGCGTGGAGGTAGAGTGGGGAAACCATTTAGCAAAAACCCTCCTCAGTAGGCCTACACCCGACCGGGGTCGAACCACAACCTCCGTCATCGGCAGACTATTGCTTGAGTAGTACTTTAAACCATGCGGCCACCGAAGGGGGTGGGCTGTTAATGCACCCCTATGAAAGAGGAGAGCAACATTTCAAAAACTATTTTTGTTTTTGTTGTTGTTTTTGCCATGCTGAGATTCTAAACACTACCAACCGAAGTGCTGTACTTCTGGGAAACGTTATATTCCAAATATAACAGAGATTTACACGAATGTACGCCAATGTAATCTAAGTTTATCGTGAAAACTTATGGTCTTACCTTGACGGGTTCTTATGTGACCCTATCATACAGGGTGTCCCAAATAAAATTTACCCCAACGCACAGTATCTTCAAGTTTGTTTTTGAAATGAGGGACAACAACCGTTAAGCACAGCTCCGCTCGACGTCTGGTAAACGTGTATTTACTGAAACTCTTCATAGTGGCTGCAGCGACGCATATTTCAAACACATACTTGGCAATACCGTGAGTTGAGCCGGATTTATTTGGGATACTCTGTATAAACAGAACCATAGTGGAAACAGGGTAAGCTTGCTATACTTTATCTACGGTAGGAGAGGTGATAAGTGGCAGCTAGAAGAAGGTTCTTTATTAAAAACATTGGTTGAGAGTGACTAATGTCAGCCTATTCGGAAATAATTATTAATAGTTTAGTATTACTAGATAATTTGCATCATAGCAGGCCCAACCCCACTCCTGGTTCGCGTGAGGTTTGGGAGTAAAAGGGAAAATAAAATATCAAGAAATGCCGGAAATGTGTGCAGTGCATTCGTATTTGAATGTTTACTTGAATTTTTCCACGGTGACGATGGGGAACAAAGTTACCAAAGTTTCTTGATAATAACAGTATGTCCCTATTAAGACATAATAAAGATTTGTGTACAGTTATCAGCTGTGAAGCCATTCTAAAATGAACAAAAACTACCTTTTCAGCGCAGCGCACAAATATAATTTAATATTTCAACAATGTTCTGTATTAAGGTGCGTTTATACGGGCAATTAAAAATGCACGTTGCCGAAAATATTTCCCAAATATATGGCCCTGCAATGTTACCATCAATACAAGTGCAGCTTGTGGCTGTGCAATGTTTCCTAGCAATATTACTATCAATACAAGTGCAGCTTGTGGCTGTGCAATGTTTCCGAGCAATATTACTATCAATACAAGTGCAGCTTGTGGCTGTGCAATGTTTCCTAGCAATATTACTATCAATACAAGTGCAGCTTGTGGCTTTGCAATGTTTCCTAGCAATGTTACCATCAATATAAGTGCAGCTTGTGGCTGTGCAATGTTTCCTAGCAATGTTACCATCAATATAAGTGCAGCTTGTGGCTGTGCAATGTTTCCGAGCAATGTTACCAGCCACACATTGCCGTATGATTGCATGTTCACACGATGACAGACTGGCCAAGATGGATGATATTGTACCTACATGTTTCTGCAGCATTTATCTTGTTTAATAACCATGTAAATAAAACTAGAAAAAAACAAAACAAGATATCGGGATGAGTTCTGTTTTGGGTAAATGTGAAACAAATAATTTAACCCTGGATATATTTTATAGTCGGGCATTGCTAAAGTCCCGAGCGAGCCCGATTTACTTAATTCTGGAATTAATACTAGACAGTTATCTATTCAAAATTTTTATAAGAATGTCAAAAAGTGATTGAGCTTTTATTGAATATAATTGGCATAAATCATTACTATAATCACAATAACAGGTAAAATTATTACAAAAACCAAAGCTCGTGTGCACCTAATTCCATAGCTGAGGGAACTGCAGGTCTTATGGAGAAAAGATGCATCTTCGCGCTCGCTCTCTCTCTCTCTCTGCTACTGGTTGCACAAACCTTCTAGCTTTCGGTTGTTGGGAAGTGAGGGGGGGGGGGAGGGTTTATTTGGAAATCCCTCATTGTAAACAATGCGACATGGGGAGTTTGAGGGGTTCAATTGACAGGCAAAAACATTTCCTATCGGTGTACAGCCTTTTCTAGAAACATTAACCATTTCCACAATAGTATTTTTTTAAGATTGAAGTTTATTAACTTTTTCTATTCCCCACGTAATTATGCTTAAACTATTTTATGAATAAAGTTTTTTTTCATCATAATTAATATACAAATATATTACAACATTCATTTTATACCAAATACTATCTTGTTCTTAATCAAAAAATTAGGAATTTCACTATCAATATCCACCAAAGCTTTAATTTTCCTCAGGGTAGGTAATTCATTGTTATGGTAAAGTGAATGTACCTTTCTGCGAATTGCTGCTATAGTAAAAGTGTAATATTTATCTAAGCGGTTCATTAAAGTGCAGTTATTTCTTTTTGATCAATGTCAGTAACTTTCCCTTAATAATCTCTATTAAACTAGAATTCAAAACTAACTTATTAGACACACCTGTAGCTTCTAAAGTCTGCATTGCCACTTGATTTACTGAACAAGTTCCGTCTTGTAAACTCTTAACACCATTGCCCTTTCTTTACTACTTTATATTTTCCTCTTGGAATGGAATTGTTTGTAACAAGCCGGAGATTCCATAATTTCTATTATATTTTAACTGTTAACAATACACGATTATTCCATGGCTGCAATATTGTCAGGCACATACCGGCTATATAATTGTAGCAACACATGCAGTAAAATATGGCCTGTCTAAACGCACCTTTAATAACTTCTATTAACTCTTTTCTCCATTAATGATCCACGTGCAATAGTGTTGGTGTAAATCTACGGTTTCGGACCGACTCTCACAGAGTTGACGGGAATGTGATGCACGCTCTATATAATTATTTCCGAATATATAGATATTGGTCACTTTCGGCCATTGTTTGCAATAAATAACTTTCTATGAGCTGTCACCACCTCTCCTACAGGAAATGGAATAAACCTCCCAAGCTAAACCAAGTGTACCCAGCCTAATAACGTCTTCCTGTCCATGACTTACCTGGAGGCGTCTATGAAGTAGATGATTAGTGACGCAATACTGAGAATGAACACCAACACCACCTGAAACACCAGATATGACACCAGTTAGATTCCCACATTTTGGGATCATATTAAAAATTAATGTAGAAATTCATTATTAGAGCTTTAAAATTGAAACCATCTGCCCAAAATTACACCGAACACAAAATGGTCGGGTATACAAATACATGACAATATAATTTTATTTACTTTTTTTATCACCAAGTCTTACTACCCGTTAGGGCTATACGTTTATACTAATCACGCAATCCATTTCGGTGGCCGCGCGGTCCAACGCGCTACTCTCATGTTGGACTAGACTGCCGAAGATGGGGAGTTCATGCCTCGACCCAGGTCGGGTGCGAAGAGGGGGAGGGGAGGTTACTAAATTGTGAGATGCGCTAACTCTAGGTTAAACCTTCCTAATACCAAGGCCATTTGTATAATTAGTACATAGGTGTATAAACCAAACGGGTAGTAAGATGTGGTGCTAAAAGAAACTTAACTGACGTAAAGGGACCTAATCAAATTAACAGTGCACGTACGTATCTTCATATGGCACGTGAAAAAATAATAACTTGGAGGGTTGTAGAAATAGTAGAGATTCGAACACCATTCGACCTGGATTTATTATTATTAGTGTACTGGGATATCAGTTGACTTCCGAAACTATACTATAAATACAGCCCTAATTTTACATCTACGAAAAACCTATCTTAAAAAAAAACTTCAAATAAATATGTCTGCGCTTTAAAAAGTAAAACACTTGAAACATAGTTTTTATTCATCAGGCAATAAAAAAAATTACTAATTGTGTAACTTTATTTATAGCAAAAATTCATGTGTGCCACTAAATCATATTATTTAAAAACCATGTCAAAAAAATGGTTTACTACTGTGACTTATAACTATGAAAACAAACCAGTTCAACTCCTTTGATATCGATTTTTCGATTCTGTAAAACCACGCAAGAGGAAAACGAAAACAGCCGCAAGATCGGAAGTATATACTTATTACTACAAAGACCGCGCATGCCCAGGCATACGGCTAGGATGAACATATCAATGGCAGGGAATGAAACTACTTCACGATGCTCCCTTCAATTATGCACACATTGCTACGCCACCAAAGGAAAAGGTGTTGCGGATTGCATAACCAATTCAGTTTTTTTAGCACCCGTTCGGGATATGCTCAAGTACTAAATAAGCTTATGGGTTAGGTATGAGGAAGTGTACCCGCATTTGTGTGGAGAGTGGAAAGCCCTTTTGTATTATTATTATTATTATTATTAGCACCACGTCTTACTACCCGTTCGGGTTATACGCACGCTAATGTGTAATGGTGGGTGATTTTGAAATGAAATGGAGGACCTACAGTTTAACGTGGAATCCGAACCATGGTGGAGACCTGGCATTCCACACATTCACAAGTTGTGATTAATACACGTCTTGTCAAAGGTGAAGGACTGGTTTGGTAATCAGATACATCTGTGCCGGGACAGGATTGAACCCCCGGCACAGAAGTCTGTCCCCTTACCCCTAGACCACCAGGTCACAGGCCCGCTTGTAAAACCACCCAATCGATATTCAAACCTCTATCTCCCCGTCATCGGCAGTCTAGGGGTACCACGAGTGTGATGGATGACCTATAACATGTGGTCACCGAAGCGAGTAATGTAGTATTAGATATAATATCAATTTGTTTTTTTGTCTAACTTGATCACAAAGGAAAAATAAAAACATCAAATTAATGGAGAAATTATGAAGACTTATCAAAGATATTTCACGAATACTAATACTCGGCGGTAAGTCTCCTATCCTTACGGATATGTGTTTCACAGTTTGGGAAACAGTGGTCTAGTAGTAACATGTAGTGCTATATTGTGGATAGCAGCATTCACGCAGTTAGCTAAGAGGAACTTTATTCGGTTAGAGACGGGTTAGTTTAAGAAGACAGTGTTGTCATTAAATCATATCTTGGAGAAGCCTGCCGAGGACAATGGTCGGAATCCAAGATTCCAAAGGCAGCAATGTCTTTTGACGACCGGAGACCGGCTCCGACATAACGGCCAGCAAATCATAAAATTGACAGACAAACAGAATAGATGACTGGTTCGGTTAAGGAGCCCCATGACCTCGGAACATGCGATGACTTGTGTAATCCGAGGTTAGCACCGACAGGCGACCGTAACATCAATTGGTCTGAAGTCTAATGTTATGCAGCCACGAGGTGCAGCCGATGGAAAATAATCACAAATCAAAAGCATTCCTTAAGACAACAAGAACAACGTACGACATAGCATATGTAAACGCAGTAAACTGCATCCGTTTTAAGTTAAATTTAAGGTAGTTAAACTTAGTAAAAGGAGCCTCGCTCTTGTGATTTCTTTATAGGCCTTTGGCCTGTTCCATTCCAAGGACTCTAAAGGCTGTCCTTCCATCTTGGCCTCTTGTCTTCCAGGTCTTCTTCTCACTGGGGGTCTTTTATCTCTTGTTATTTTGACACTTCTTTCTTCTTACATCCTGTCAATATGTTGGTTCCGTTCTCTCCTACGTGAAGCTATCCATTCAGTGATGGGGTTGATTTGACAAGATTCTCTTATGTTCACATTTCTTTCTCTGTCTAGTCGAGAGAAATCACTAATAAATCTCAACACTCGCATCTATGCGACCTCCATATATTGTTGGGGTAGTTAGTGTCACTTCGTGTTTCTGCGGCATATGCGAATACTCGTCTTACCATTGACTTTTATATCGGACTTGGAATTTTATTATTAGTATTATTATTACCACCACGTCTTACTACCCGTTCGGGTTATACGCACTAATGCGTAATGGTAGGGTGATTGCGAGGTGAAATGGAGGACCTACAGTTTAACGTGGAATCCGAACCACGGTGGAGGCCTGGCATTCCCCACATTCACAAGATGTCTTGTCAGAGGTGAAGGAAGGGTTTGGTAATCAGATAAATCTGTGCCGGGATTGAGGATTGAACCCCGGACCGTGTTAAGACTAGATTGCTGAAGATGGGGAGATTGGGGTTCAATCCCGGTCGGGTGCACTGAGGGTGGTTTTACCTAAATAGTCTTCCACTCTCCCTCCACGCAAAGGTGGGTGCGTTTCCTCTAAGTCAAACCACCTTAATCCCTAACACAGTGTAGCCTAATCAGCAGATAGGCCTATAAACCAAATGAGTAGTAAGACGTGGTGCTAAAAAAAAAATATATATATATATATATATATTATAGAGCACAATAAATATAGGAGAATACCAGGTCTAGAATTAGAGAATATAAATGTCTACTCGTACATAGATTAAATGTCAGATAAAATGTTACTAAATCACAAAAGTAAAAAAAAATAGATTGTGACCTTCAGAGCAGCTAGCCCGCGTCTCTCAAGCGTTTCATGTGTAGGTCCGAGTATGAATGACCGCCCTGTGCTCGAGCCAAGGAGAGTAGGAAAAGAAGCCAACAAGTTATGGGGGCATCTTTCCCTGGGACTCTACGGGATACCAAACACGCGGGGCTGACGCTGTACAGGTGTCCTTTACCCTTCCTTACTCTGCCCCATTCAACCCCGGCATTGATTTGACCCACATACAGCGGTAGTACATGTTACAGGCGACTAGGAGCGCTGTAGTAGCTGGAACCGTTACGGTACTAGCCCGGATCACAAAAAACAAAACAAAAATAAAAGGCTTTTTTTTTAAGTTTTATTTATAAGTTTGATCGTCATCATACCGGTCATCAAAGACAAAAATTATATAATTTCAATAAAACAGCACAAATTAACTGCACTAACATTTTCACGGAGAGAATTTGAAAAAACATTCCTGGTGTACCAAATCTCGAATGACGTCTGATCTTATGGGCTTGAGTCAGAAGCGCTAAGCCCTTAAAACTTTTTTTTAGTACCGCGTGTTACTTACTTACTACCCGTTTGAGTTGTATGCCTATGTACTAATTACACCAATAGGTTAATAGTGTGTAAGGTTGAATTTCAGAGGAAGTGTACTCACATTTGCATAGAGAGAGAATGTAAAAACTTTTGAGTAAAACCACCTCTAGTACACTCGACCAGAATCTAACCCTGATCTCCCAATCTCCTTCATTCTAATATTGTGCGAGAGGAGCGCTTCAGATCATGCAGCCACCGAAGCGGGTGATGAACCACTGAAATTCAGCGAGTTGAGCTAGAGTTAGGTGTTTAGGGTACCTTTTGTGGGATCATTATTTTCCAAGTCCGTTAACAGCTCTTGAGATGTTGCACCTTAAAACATCCAAGTCAGATGTGGAAATAGCCTTGCCCCTATCCCTTTTTTCATCCTTAACTATAATGTTGAAAATTATAGCATCTGGGTATTTTCATTCTCAAATTTCCTCTAATCTCGCCCCTTCCCCCTCCCCCTCAGATAGTTTCGTCACATTTTTAAAATACCCTTCAGAAGAGTTCTGAGAGAACGAAACCGAACTGGGAAAGAATAAAAAAAAAGTCTGATTTTCTTTTATATATATAATTACTTTGAGCAGTGGTAGCCGTGTATAGCGTGGATAGGCTTCCTCTTTTCATTGTAAAAGAAGTTAATTAAATTCAAGATGTAGGAAAAAGAGAGAGAAGAAAAATATGTTCTACGGTATGTAAAATTTGGAACTATCAATTTTAGACTCTCGCATAAATCATTGTAAAACTTTAAATAGAGTCGTAATTTCATCATTTAATTTAATCATTTATGATCAGAAAAACATAAAATAAAATATGAGTTTTCCAAACAAACTGACAGTTTCGGATTGTGTGTTTAAGAGCATTGTAGCTTCTTTTTTTTTAATGTATCCCATTTTTAACATTATATATGATAATAGAGTACAAAATAATGTCTCATCAAACTATACAATTTTATATTTAATTTCAAGTAGGATACATACAGTATTAAAATGGAAAGTCAACAGAGAAAGAATGGAATATTAAAATAAGTAACTAAGCTCAGTAAATGCAAAATTACTTTTTATTGGGCGTTCTAAATTGGCTAGTGGTTACAGCACCATCAAAAAAAATACCGCAAGAATGGTATTACGGTCTCTGATGACGTAAAAAAAAAAATGCAATAATGGTAAAGAGTGGGAAGAGACTCTAAGAATAGTTGGCCAAGCTCTCGCCAGATGGCAAAGGGGAGTTGGGTGCCTTGACTAGGGCCTCGAAACCACCCCATTCAATATTAACAACTGGGGAAAAGAGTTGAGTAAGTTGATGGAAGAGTGTAATAAAGGAACATACAAATTTAGATGTTCAGAATTTTTTATACAAACCAAATTTGATTCTCTAACAATATTTTTTTTTACAACTTCTTTAAATGTTTAAGGTGAGAAGGAAGGGAAATCAAAAAAAGCCAGGGTTTTTCAGTTTTTATGGCAATAAAAATGTATTTCCAGTACAAACAGAGAATTTAGTTTTCTTCACATGATGACAAAATTTCATGAATATCTTACAAGGATGTTCTGAAATTTGATTATAACTTTTACTCTTCATTAAAAAAGTTTATTAGATAATTACGCCATTCTC
Source organism: Timema douglasi (assembly GCA_901482245.1). Lineage (NCBI taxonomy): Eukaryota > Metazoa > Arthropoda > Insecta > Phasmatodea > Timematidae > Timema > Timema douglasi. The sequence continues at coordinate 9,305 of CABEEJ010004552.1, forward strand.
ATTACAGATATTCAGAAACTGTCGATTTCAACATGTGAATAAAATTGAACTCCATATTGGATAAATTCAACGAAGTGTTGCATGTAGTGGTGACCATCTTAAGCACATTGTTTGGTAAAGATATCTAGGGTATACAGACAATCTTCAATCTATAGTTGTGGTTTTGAGTTTAATTTGAAGCGTTTAGTAGTTAAAATAGTAAAGATATGTTATTAAATGTGTCAACACTTTATGACCTACTCTGTATAAAATCGATCTCCGGTATTCATGGGACGTGTGATCAAAGAATCTATTTTTATAACTGAATATTAACGCTTAGCCTATGTTGTCTTATGAATATTTAGCCTAAAAAAGCGTCTACATTTTTTGTCATACATGACCAGGAATCCTCAAACCACCGTGCAGGGCCATACCCAAAATTTTATTTTTTTGACCGGGTGGAGGGGGGCGGAGGGAAGGGGGTCTTCCCCACTCTTTCCAAGGTTCTCTAACAGAAGATGGCAAGGAATTTCGTTTAGCAATAAATACACCTTGAATAATAAAGTTATTCTAAGCATGGTTCGGGTTGTAAGTATTTTCATTTTGTCAGCATCTATCACGGTATTAGCCTAGGTATTGATTAGGAATATACAACTATGTTTTATTAACACCGCGTTTTGCTACCCGTCCGGGCTATACACGTATGTAATATAATCACGCTAATGTGTTATGGACGAGGACGATTGAGTTTAAGAGAAGGAGTAACCACATTTGCGTGGAGGGAGAGTGGAAATCAATTTAGGAAAAAACTATTCTTAGTACACCCGACCGGGATTGAAACCCAGATGTACCCGTCAATGGTAGTCTAGTATATTGTGAGAGTGGAGACTTAGACCGTTCGGCCACTGAAGCGGGTAAATATATTTATTAATAGTAATATTTGGGGGAGGGGAGAGCTAGCATCCTTAAACACACACATCCTTTAACAGCCACATCTGCGCTCTTCATCATCAGATTGACTAATGGACATTGAGTATTTATTCATTTGTAAATTAGGAAAATAACGTGTGTTTTATACACAACTTTCAACTTTTATTTTGTTTTATAAATTAGATAAATATATTAATGTTGATAGGATGAGTGTGGATCGAGTGACTGAGCAAATATACGAAGGTAGAGTGTGTAGATTAAAAGGAAGGGGAAGGTCATTTAAGACGTGGCCATATGTTGTAGACGAATGTGTGGGAAAGAGAAACATTTATAACTTTAAAACAAAAGAGCATGTATGACTGTGTAAGGATGTTGAAGCGAAGGGAGTATGCAAGGATAGGGAAGTGGGGAGAAATTTAGTGAGACTGGATTAAATACGGAGTTGTTTCTTTTAGCTATAAGCAAAATTTCTTGCCTACCCTTAGGGGAACGGCCTGATTAGGAATGTATTAATTTTTAAGTTCAAACATTGTACGAAGCTAGTTTTTAGAGACTAATTTGTTAGCAAAGTAAAATTTATAATCAGATCTCGACGGAATCAAATAAAATAAGGTTTCTAGAAAAAACTATCTCCGATTCAGGTTTCTTCTTCTTCTAGTCCACTCTTGCAAAATTTCCCACCATCCTTTTAGTTTTTTGTAGGTGGCCTGTAATGTTTTCAATACCCCAGCAGCAGCCGTTTCTTCTAGTTACCATGGCAACTGCACAGTAGCAGAAACCGGGCGCCAACTGGCGAGTAGATAAAATTAAAAACATTGGGTTCACTTTTACACCTTGGTTTTGATAATTGTGTCCCTACTGAGCTCCCCCTTCACCCCACCCCCTAAACTTTAGCTCCTTGCCCTGCATTAGACCCCATTAATATAAAAATGAGAAAAGCTACAGTCGGTGAAAACAATTTTTCTTTCTTATACAGAGAAAGTGTTGTAATCGTTAATATTTTTTTACCTACAAATTATAATAGATCCCCTACGTTTTATCTGTTCTTAAACTAAAAAAGTGTGTTCCTTTTAATTATATTATTTTGTCTTTCTGTACCTGCAGTTACATTCAGCCGAAACTGATTGATGGTATCCAACAAACTTAAAATCGTTATTTTAATTCTGTCTCTAAAATTAAAGTATAGTTTATGATGAAGATTTTTTTATTCAAAATTTTGAAAAAAAAAAATGTTTCAAAATATTTGTACAAATGGTTACCTAGGGCGTGTTCTACACAATACTTAACATTTTATACTAGATTTTAGGCTAAAAATTTGCTTTAAGGGTGTTTAACCGAAAACAGAATTTTGAGAATTTTTTTCCTAAATGTAAAAGACAATATGAGAAAGAACGTACAACTGCGTTGTACAATTAATTTACTGGCACGCTTTATTGACAGTGTATTGGGCATCAGCGAATGACCATTTTTCATTCAAAGACAATAAAACCTCATGTTTGGATGCATACATAAATTAAACTCATTTTCACAATAGCCAGTTTTGGGTTTGGGGACTATAAGGAAAAGAACTGAGAATCTTGGAAAAATATAATTTCCCCGAGAGTCACCTAAACGAATTTTGGTTACTACTAACTGCCTACCAATATGAATTTAAAATATATTTTGATAAAATTAAGAAACCAAATTAGTTTTGAGTTTACATGACGATTGTGGGCATGAAGTCGACAAATACTTTAACATTTTTTTTAGATGCAATTACTCATCTGATTATTTCATCATAATTAATTTGGTAGCATCTCTTATTTATAGTTTGTATTCCTTAATTTTTTTATGAATTAATTAATCCTCGTTTTAAAGGTAATATTCATATCCCCGCTCTTAATACCATTAGGTTCAAAAGCACTATAATGAAAAAGTTTTTAATTCCGTGGGAATTGAGTGTCGGTCCTTTTATTACTGTCGTGTCGGGACAGCGATCAACTCAACGTTTACTAAACTTTCACGTAACGTAACAGTTCCCCTCGTGCTTTTTAAATGGAAACCATCACGATGCAGTAAAATTAACGTTCACTCAACTTAAAGAGTTGTCAAGCAGAGACTTTCACGCTACGTGAACTTTAATTGAAGGCACAACATGTTCTAGATAGCCAACATGCTGCGAGTGACGTTATAGGTATATTTATTATTTCATTTATACGCTTTTGGTATGAAAATGAACTTTTCAATAGGTCTATAATATTTTCCCACAAATTTCGTAAGTTTTTACAACGTCGTAACCGCTTTGCACTATTTTATGTATCCAGAAAGTTAATATAGGAAGTATTTTAAGCCTAACCACCCCTAAATGAATGGGTTTCAATTAAGTGAAGATGATCTGGTGGTCTAGGGGTAAGGTGTCATGACTTCTGTGCTGGGTATCCGGGGTTCAATCCTAAGTCGGCACAGAATAATCTCATTGCCAAACCCTTCCTTCACCTCTGACAAGACGTGTATTAATCACAACTTGTGAATGTGGGGAATGCCAGGCCTCCGTCGTGGTTCGGATCCCACGTTAAGCTGTGGATCCTCCATTTCATCTCACAATCACCCTACCATTACACATTAGCGCAAGTGCGTATAACCCGAACGGGTAGTAAGACGCGGTGCTAATAATAATAATAATGACAATAATAATAATTTAAACTTAGTGCACGATTTGCTTTCAAACCGTTCAAATTCTTTGTTCATGTTTTGCTCGAGTTGTTAAATTCACGTTAAGTGAATTCTGATCATACACTAGTTCTTAAGTGAACATAAAGTTACGTTACGTGGACGCTAAGCTGATCTGGATATGAAGAAGATAAGCTTCTCTTTATTTTTATCAAGCCAAGTGCCATTGAAGTAATTGTACGTTACAAATTTGTTAATTGGATGAATGAGAATACGCTTGTATTTCTTACCGCTAACATGTCTCCGCTAAGAAATATTTATTAATGTGTTTTTTCCCCATCATAATATACCTTAAGTTTCACATATTAAAATTTTAATAGCAATCAAGTTACTGAAACTTTAGAAAAATATTTATTTGCCGTGGCGGTTCAGCTGTTGGGAGTATTATGCGTATCCAAAATTTGTAGTCATATGACGTCACCTTAAACCCTGTACTTTTTTTCTCATTATCTCAGCAGGGTATCTTTGAATCAAAATATGACTTTTTTTTAAAAAGTAGACAATTGAAGATCAACACCTCTTCAATAATTATTATTATTCATTTTATAATAAAAAAAATCTATTTATTAAATTGTATTCGTTGCTTACCTATTAAATTTTAATTTATAAACTCACTTGTTAACAATGTAATGTATAAATATCTAGAAATACATTTTGTTCATGGTTTTTATTTAATGTGAAAGCTTTCAATTGTTCATTTCCTTTTATCTAAAAAAAACTTTTCTTGCATTATTGATTGTAATGGATTGCGGAAAAACTTTTGTATATAGCCCACTGTATTTAGCTCATTATCTTTTAAAATATTACTTATTAACTGTTTGATACGGATCAAACCAATCTGTAGTGAAAGAACTTTAATCAACATATAAACATTTTTTCATTTCATATCAATTTATTAAAAAAGCTGAGGGGCTAACATTTTTCTTTTCGCAGCATAAAATACCAGTTTCCGCCTTTTTTTACTATACGAATTTTAAAGGTTTTTTATAGAGAGAACCACAAATAATTTTGGGGTCAAATTTATCTAAAGCCGAGAAAGCTAATTTAGAGGTTATGCACTCTCATAAGCGTATAAAGGATTAAAAAATCATAGCAACACCTTTTTTTTTTTAGGTAACTACCCTATATACATCCAGCTGAGAATTTAACCTCAATCACCCCATCATCATCATCATCATAATCATAATTTCAGTTTAATGCGGTTCTAAAGCAATAAACTCAAACAGTTCTGTGATCGAATCCAGTTTAAAAAATGAAAGTTTGGTAGTAGGGAGCGCGAGGTTAGTGCAGTGTTTTTGCAATTTTTATAGCAAAACATTTTTGTATCCCAAATAAAGCAAATATTTCTATATTATAAATAGTTTAGTTTTCTTCAAATGGTGATATCAACAGCGATTGAATATCTGTCAAGGGTGTCCTGGAATTTAATGACAAATTTTTCTCTTTGCTTAAAAAGGTTTTCACCAAATATTATTATGTCCATAACAGATATTCATCAACTGTTGATATCACCCGTCGGGTTTCTGCAAAAAGTTGGTAAAAGCAAATTAAAAAAAAGTTATCTACACTACTATGATAAACAGTTTATTTAAAATTCGTTAAAAGTTGTTGGTAACTGATCGTAAGCATTTTAGATGAGTTATTTCTGCCCATTTTTCATTCAAAATGGTAGAAAAGTAAGCAGTTGAAATTGTTCGTTACCAACTTTTTTGCATTAGCCCGAGTTTAATTTTCTTTTTAAAAGAAAATTAAACTTTAATGTTTCTACTGGAGTAATATTTTATTTATTTTGGACAAACATTTTTGCTATAAAAACCCCCCCAGCAAAAACGCGTCCCCCCCTACACCCTCAAATTAAATGCGTCGATCATCAATTAATTCATGAGTTGAAGAAATCGTGTTTATATAAGACTAAATAAAATGTGACGGCTGTAAAATCCGCTCAGAAACACTCTTTTCAATGTTTGCGCCTTATGCTCTGTGAACCCGGAAAACTCTTAAAAAACATGACATCACTCAGGGCGGAAAGAAGGCAGGAAGGAAGGAAGGGTGCAAAAAAACCAATTTTCTTTCAAGAGGAACCTGTCAGACAGCTCATATAGAACCGAAGATGTTCCTCCAAAGGAAAGCACAGAGCATACATTATGAGATTGAAGTCAAAGTTGTTTTATACACGAAGAGTTTCAAGCCGCGGTGACCCACAGCTTTGGGAAAGATTATTAAAATAAAATAGCACCATCTAAAGTGAATATTGATTTTAAATTTTCACAAGTTTTTAAAGTTGTTTCATAAATTAAGGCATTAATTTTAAACCTTCATTATTCAAAAAACTTTATTCTAATTATTACGGTAGGATTTTTTTTAGGCCTAATCACGTTTTTTAATTGTATTTATATTATTTTTTAGTAATAAACTACTATATATCTGAGTTTTATTTTTATAATTTTATATTCGTGTCTCACTACGGCTACACGCATTTAATTAAAACAAATGGGATAGTAATGAGTAAGATAAAATATATAAGAAATTTACCCACATTTGCGTGGAGGGAAAGTAGGAAACAATTTAGGAAAACCACTCTCAGTTCAGAAGTTGAAATTTGAAACCAGAAATCCCCACCAGTGGCCAAACTGACCGAGTTTACATTTAGTTCACGTGACCACAAGTGCAGATTTTAAATACTATAATTATTTCAAATGTTTTATTTTATTTCAAATATTTTATTTAAAAGTCATTTATTTGTAACCACTACATTAGAAAAATTATTTAAGGAAGAATTTTAGTACTTTATTAATGAAAGGTATGACTAAAAATGTACAGAGTTTTGAGTTTATAGCACAATGTTTTATTACTCATTCGGGCTATACGCTCACGTGTAAATATGTAGGACTAATAATTACGCCAATGGGTTAGAGATGTGGAAGGTTTACTTTGGAAGAGGTGTACCCGTATTGGCGTGGAGAGATAATGGTAAACCATTTAGGGGGAACCAAACTTAGTACACCCAATCGGTATAAAGCCACGATACACCCGTCATCGTAAGTATAATTTATTGCAAGAGTAGCGCCTTATATCATGCGGCCACCGAAGCAGGTCAAAGGCATCAGGTTCGTCTTACCTGGTCCACTGAAAAAGAGGTCGGAGATTTGAAACCTTAAAGGATGTATCGACATGTATTTTCTTAAATGGTTTTCCACACTCTCCACGCAAATCTTGATACATTTCCCCTAAATTCTACCTCTCTCAACCATATCCTGTTAGTGCGAGTATGCAGATAGACTGGACACGTAATAAGATGTGATCCACCTCGGTGGCAGCATGATTTAAGGCGCCATTCCTGCAACAGACTGGTCTACCTATGATTGGAAGATCGGTGTTCAATTCTGGTCGGGTTTATTGAAAGTGGTTTGTTCTTAAACGTTTTTCCACTCTACCTCCACGTAAATGCGAGTACAATTCCTCTAAATTCAACATTTGTCATCCTTGTCACGTCAGAGTAATTAGTATACAAGTGTAAAGCCTAACGGGTGGTAAAACGTGGCGCTAAAAAAATAAAAATAAGATATGGTAAACGGTAAAATAAAGCTATAATCAGCGCCTTTAAAAAAATAGTTTTGACTAACTTCTCTACTGAAATAATTCATTTCTTACGTCAAAGGCTAAAAAAAAAGTTAGAAACTGTTTAAGATTTTCTACTCGTATTAACTTCTTAAGTCTAAAAACTTTCCGTGGAAGCATAGCCCCGTAGCCGCTTTGCATATTTCACTTTATAAAATATGTATCTAAGTTTCGTAGAACTAAATCTTAAAAAAAGATTAGTCGCTAATCCGTTTTGCAAATCTTATAAAAATAATAAATTTGCCAACCCTCTTTGGTATTCAAATGTTCTAAACCCTAGGGTATCGCACTGAAAATGGACTGGACTGCAGATAACGGATCGATCAGGTTTTAAATCCAAGTCAGGGGTATGAAAGTTTTATTTGCTTAAAGGATTTTCCAATTTGTTTCCACGCAAATTAGTCTATCCATACCGATCGTTAATACATTAGTGTAGTTGTTACTCTAACAGATAGCTTGATGTGGTGGTAAAGAATTTCGTCTTATTTAAAATCCAGCAGTACTTTCGGTGATAAACTTAAATGCAAAAGTTTATAGCTTTATTAACCGACTGGCTTTGCTCGTTGGGGGCTCCACCCCCAAACCCCCAGTGAGTTTTCTTTGCAAGTGTATGTGAACCAATGTAATTCCAGAACAGTTTTTTTTATAGGTATTAACCGTTTAGCCACAAGAGACCTCCAAAGAAAGGTCCGCACCGACTTTTTCTCTGACATTTTGAATTTTTTCGGGGGTTAATTTTTTTTCTAACTTCTTGGAATTTTCCGGGTCGGTTACAAGCTAGAAGCTACAAATTCGCCAAATTTCAAGTTTCTAATTCATCTGGAAGTGGGTAAGCATTGATGTCAGTGAGTGAGTCAGCCATGTAGCTGTTGCATAAAATTAGTCATTGGACTGCTATGAAAGTCTACACCAGTGGTTTGGCAACAGTTCCAACCGTTTTGAACCTCAAAAGTCCCGCAAAAACTCATCATTCCTCCATTAAACTTTTGCCTTTTTTTTTTTCTTCTGTAGAAATCTTATTTCTTTCTTGAATTCAAGTTTTCTTTAAATGTTTTTGAACTTAATAGACAAAATTATAGAAAAAATGCTATATCATATTAAACTATTTAATTTTCTTATAAAATCACCAATTATGACTAATCAGGGTAAATTTTGTCACACTTATATTATTTTAAAGTACTCGATATAGTTGCGAGTTTATAAGGCACAAATAAAGACTGCTTTAATTCCATTACGCAATCGAATGAAAATTGCCGTAAGATCGACCGGTCAGTATGCGATCGACCATTAATCGACAGGCTTAGACATTTTTTCAGTGATTTATTTTATAAATATAACAGCATTGGTGGGCAAGTAAATTAAGGCGTCAGTCTCACCTGGTCTGGTTTCACTGTAGGGAGATGTAATGTGGAGGCCGTACAAGCGTACATAAATTTACCACCCACCCCCCTAGATGATTCAATTTTCTCACCTTACATGAACATGGATGAATTTGGATCTTCTCTAAATTCTACCTTACACAGCCACAGCCTAAGACTTTAAATCTGGGATAGTTCGGGCGGTTAATAGAGCTTAGTCACCACATGCAATTTATTTTTATAAGCATTGACAAGGTGTTCGGAAACTCAACGTCCTAACTGCACATATAGTTTATTTGAATTAAAGTAGTACAAAATACCTGTAAACTTAAATTGTGTTCAAAGCCTCAGCGTACAGTACAGGGAAAGCAAAGCTGTGCAAGCATGCGTGTACAACAGGTTGAATAGGAGTTAGGGGCGCGGCACTGTACAACTAATGTGTAATGGTAGGGTGATTGTGAGATGAAATGGAGGACCTACAGTTTAACGTGGAATCCGAACCACGGTGGAGGCCTGGACATTCCACACATTCACAAGTTGTGATTAATATAAGTCTTGTATTAATAGTAAACAACACATCAGTCCATCTAGAAATGGGAATAAGTTTTGAGGGTCATCATTAACAGTCTACATTACAGAAAGTATTTGCCATTATTACATGTACAGTGGTGCGCGCCTAGATACTATGCAACCTAATGTACACGCTTGCTTGCACAGCTTTGCTCTCCCGGCGTCATACGCCGAAACTTTGAATATATCTACATATAATTAGAGATATTTGTAATTTCATTATTATGGAAGCAAATATACCGTCTGGAAGGGTGATTTATTTATTAAATCTTTGACAGAACTGGGAAAGTTAAATGTCTCTGGCACACAATTATATCCCTGGTCTGTTGTAATAAATCACAACATTGAAACAAAATATTCAATAACACTTTATAAAATATATATTTCAGCCATTATAAAAAAATATGTTATCTACGCCTGTAAATACTTTACAAAACAAACCCGTGGTGATAATATTCGAGAGTCGAGTTAGTGTGTTTTTTGTGCATGCTTTTTTTTAAGTAATAAAACAAATCTTTACCGGTCGACATGAACGAGATTTTTCGTCCCGTTTCGCTAGTCCCCTCCAATTAACGTGGTTCACGTGATTATGTCATTGGACGTGGAGTTTCCGTCGACATACACGTAACTTTTAGATTGGTGAAGGTTGGGGGGGCAGGGGAGGGGGTAAGTGTACGTTATTTAAGAGGGGAAGGGGAAAGCGCCAAAGTGGGCGGGGGAACCGGATATTTTAATTTAGTTTATCGTTCGTTGCACGGTTGGGGGCGAGCGACACGATCGTAAATGGAAGGAAAGATTTGTAAAACACATCAATAGTATTAAATGCTATGCCATTATTCATATTATGTCTGGGCGAATTTAATGGGTGTAATTTTCACAGGATTATATAGGTGTTAGTATTTAATCGATTACTAAGGACCTATATTTTCATTATAATTGAAAGGGATTAAATATCTGAGCGTTTAAGTAAAATTCACAATCAATCAATTTATTTGACGATTACAAAATGATAAATAAGTTTGTTGCCTACAGCGTTTACATCAAGAAGATAATAGTTAATATTTTTTTAAATTTTAATAGTCTTAAAATAATTAAGGTATCGGTGTTTAAAACTTACGCTATCCGCTTCAGTAATCGAATGGTCTAAGCCCTAAGCTAAGGCATCATTCTCGCAGTAGAAATATTTTCCAATAACGGGGAGATAGAGTTTTCGAATTCCGGTCGGGTGTACTAATAGGGGTTTTCCCAAATTGTTTTACACTCACCCTCCCTAATATAGGTACAGTTCCTCTAAATTCAACCTTCTCTATCCCTAACTCATTAGCCTAATTAGTACATATGCGTATAACCCAAATAAGTAGTAATACGCAGCACTTATAGGTTTCTTTTTAAGTTGGCCCTGTCGAGTGCAAGCCTAAAACCTGTTTTGTCGGATAATAGATGGGAGGTTGAAAGGCGTGGCGTGGCTTCACAACCGAAGTGTCCTTCCGCGCTAACAAGAACAGATGGATCACCGGACAGGTCTTGTGGAGTAATCATACGTTTGGAAATAAAGGTTCTCTCAAGAACGAGTGAAATTTTTATAGTAATATTTTCAACACCCCTTCTAAGATAATGTTTTAATGATTATTAGGTGTTAAATTTTCTTATTTTTTGTTATGCAGCTGGCAGTTTTTTATTAAAAGATGTCAAAATTATTGATGTTGGATCATTGTTAAAATTGTAGAGGAGGTGTGTAAATAAAAAGTATAATTTAATCAACATGCTTCTATTCTTGAACAAAGCGTTTCCGAAAATAAAATGGCAAGACAATCAAAATTCTTTAAGATAACAGTTTGTTCCCGTGGCTCTGCATTTTCAAGTCAAATGAAAAGGGTCAATCGCACTAATACCGTGGACAGCAATGATACATCGCAGTCATTATTTGATTACAAGTATTTTAATAGGAAAACTATGATAATGAGATCGTCTAGATCTAATAGCAGCTAAGAAAACAATAATAAAGTATATTAAGAATATTAAGAATATATTAAAAGAGAAACTGAAATTATTTAAAAACTATAGTCCCAATTTAATATTATTTAAGTCATAATAAACAGTCAAATTACTATTAAAAACATGAAAAGTATTCTTTGGATTGAAAAATGACACAGACACATGGGAAACAACCCCAGAACCTTTTGCCTAGTGCTCTAAAAAAACAGAGTTATCCAGGAGTCGTATCATGTTTAGGGTCATACTTCACTCATATTTTAAGGCAGAATATTTAACTTTTTTTTTTTTGCATGGCTATTTAATCCACCACACAAACAAATCTAATTATCAATATTTTGAAATGTTGAGGAGAGAGTTTAAGTAATTTGTGCCTTCGTGTGTATGTGTATATGTATGTGTGCACACCCCGTCTTAATACCTGTCTGGGATATCTATATTTATACTCTAAATACAATAATTGAGTTTGGTTAGGTAAGAAATAATTTAGAGTAAATGCACCCATACATGTTTGGAAGTAGAATGAGAATCAAGTCAGAAAGAAAAAAAAAACCTCTTGAAAAACCTAGTTAGGATTTCAACCCCGAAGTTATTATCACCAGCAAACAGTCTAGATGAGCTTGACACCTTAACCCTCATGCCCATCGATGCAAATACATAGTTTTGTTAGTTATAAACATGTCTAATGGCATCTTGAACGGGAAATTAAATTGTATTTATGATGCATATGTAAAGGTGACCATTAATTATGAACGCGTAGGCAAAAGGGGGGGGGGGTGAAGCACACCATACAAGTTTCGACAACAATAATGACATGTAATGTGCCATTTAATGTCCCAACATGTTTGTATTTAAAAACATCACGTCTATTTGAATGTGTGTTCAAACTTTATGGCAACACTCTTTGTATACGTACAATCCAATTCCAGAAAAAGGGAGTTTTAGAAAATTAAAACTTTTTTTTGCTCCAAAAATTGATAGCATTTAACTATATTATTAGTATTATTTTTTAAGTATGGTACTAATAATATTTATTAAGCCTGACAGCTGCAGCTTTAATTACTTGACAAGTAAATATGTGAAAGTATATCTAGTAGCTACTCGATGTATCTGATAAGGCCATTCCTATGAAAATTGCTCTACGTATTGTCTTTATATAAAGTCTTTTGTAACGCGGTCCGACTATATCAGTTCATTACTAAAGATTGTTATTTATTTGAGAGATCTAGATTTTGTTGTTTAGTGGCTTGCTCTCGCCGGTAAAACCAGTAGTAGCTCCTCCCTAGAGGTATCGTCCAAACCGAGAATAATCACTTTAAAAGAAGAAAAGAGAAAGATAACGTTTCCCCCTCACAACTGGGATCGATACTTGGACGGCACATCAAATAAACTGGCGTTAGTTCCTAGGACGATATTTATCTGTATTTTATCACGTGTATCACACTCCTGAGACATCCTGACTGTAGCGAGACACACACACACACACACACTTCCTGTCCATTGCTTGACGTCAGCTGAGGGTTAAGGGTGATTTACACGATTCTGCTTCTTTTCGCTTTTAGCAAGCTTCTTTATAGGCTGGCGAATTCGCTGGTAGAAGATTATAAAGACGCGGCTTATTTTATTTATTCTCTCGCGTCATAATTTTGAAGACGCAGCGAATAAAATACGCTAGCTGACAAGTTGAACATGTCCAACTTTAATGCTCCGGCAAAGCGAATAACTACAGTAGCCCCTTGGCTTCTTTGGTGCTGACTGACAGTCAACATTTAGGTATATACCTACATTTTGACCGTCAGAAGTTACAGCTGCTAAACAAATGTTTTTTGCAGATCATATGGCTCGGCGTAGGGATACATAATTTGGTCTGGTAACTTTTCAAAGCCGTAAGCTGTTAGCTGTCAGCACCGAAGAAGCCATGGGGCTACTGTAGCTGCTCATACCATCGGCGTCAAGGAAGCGGCGCTTTTAAGAGCGACCAGCGAATAGGTCTGTCTTAATGCGCATGCGCGATTCGGGCAACAGGCCTTGTTCTACACGCACGTGTGAGGAGAGTTTTTTTTGACGCCATGACACTCGAGACTGGCTAAACAGTGGTGACTTCCTCACTTTTTAGAAGCATTGTGTAAACGGTTATCACCTAGCGAATTTTGCAGCTAGATATTAGCTCAAGGTTGCGTCAAAAGAAGCCAGCGAATATTTTCTAAAGTAACACCGTGTATAAATCACCCTTTAGAGTCAGAGCCAATCAGAGGCTCCTTTTTTTTAGGGGAAGGTGAGGGGCGGGGGGGGGCGATGGGCCAGTATTTTTCTACATACCCTCGCGCCTCACTTCCCGTCAAGGCTATATATGTTTTAATCACGCTAATGTAGTAAGGATGAAGGAGGTAGATTTTTTATTTTAAATCGCCGCATATTAATATCTGTTCAGATTATACGCATATAAGATGGGTCTAATTAATCTTAACAGGGTAAGAATGATGAAGGAAGCATTTTAGAGGTAAGTCTACACGAGTTTGCGTGTAAGAAGAGTGGAAACCGATTTAGGAACCCACCTCTTCCTCAGTAGACCCTTTCAGGATACGAATCAAGATATCCCCGTCATCAGCAGGCAAGTGTAAGGTAGAACCTAAAGGAAATGTAATCGTAATTGCTTATAGGGCGAGTAGGAATTTGTTTAGGCAAACCCAATAAGTACATCAGAGTGAAATTCGAACCCCCGAACTTCCAGTAATCGCTAAACTAGACTAAAGGAGACCAACGTCTATACGAGTCAATATATGTTAGTGTCGATACTTTTAAGAGCGCGTTTCAGTATATGTGATTCGTTTTCACATTTAATTTTGTTTCCTTTCAATCTGAGGCTGATTTCCAGACTATTATAACTTACATTTGTGTAATTTTACTTAATCTATTAAATACGGGAAAAAATGTTACAGCCTAGTCTTTAATATCATGACAAAGTATGTTTCATGAAAACAATCACTTAATTTTATTTAAATTTAATCCTTCTTACTTCTTATACTATCTTTTACACTTATGGTTTCCATGTAATGGCTTACATTAATTGACAACACGTATTTAGAATAAATATACTCTCCTTTATTCAAAATATGTTTATTCTGGCCAATAAACTATTCCAGTATTTTTCCCATTCACTGAGCAGCGAGCCGCGAGTAATACTTTTGGAAAACATCATACTCGAAGATGTTTTACTGCCCCTGTAAAACAACTTAAAGAAACCTACTTACATATATACCTAATCAAGCCGTTCCCTTACGAGGTAGGCAGTAAACTGTGTATAAAGCTCAATAAACAACAACTCCGTACTTAACTCATCTTAACTTTCTCCACACTTCCCCTTCCTTGCATACTCCCTTCACTTCTACAACATCCATACACCAAGTTATACTTGCTCCTTTATTATTAAAACTCATGTTTCTATTTTTTTTTTCAAACATTCGTCTACAATAATTAGCCACGTTTTACATGGCCTACCTCTTACTTTTTACCCACACACTAACTACTCTTTGCTAAAGAAAATTTAAAAAAAAAATTATTCTTGCTTTTATTTGGTTAGAGTATTTGGTTTCGGTTTCAAAACTATAAGCTCAGATAGTGATTTTTAATACGAGTTAAATCTGAATTCCTTGTTAAATATAAATATTTCTAAACGGGAAATACATTCTGATTTGTTTAATTGAATCCAAACCGTTAAAAGCTACTCGTACCAATTGTGTAGTGTGTTTTTGTAGATTTAAACAGGATTGTAGCAGTTAAATAATAGTTTATCTTTTATTAGGGTTCAAGGTAACTTCACTTTTCTTTGGTTTAAAATGTTAAGAGAAGGTGTTCAAGTAAATATTGTAGTATGAAACACTTTTTCCTATCATTAACTGTCCAGAATTGTGAAATAAGAATAAGAAAACAATTTAAAAAAAAAATTCCTCTGACTTGGAAAATGTCGTTTGTTACGATGTTGATTTTTGTTAGTTAATAAGTTTAACAGTTTTACTAAACATTTACATCAATATAAAACATGTTTTTAAAGAAAGATTAAAATTGCCACTCATGTATAAATTGCGCCCAGGTAAAATAAGTTATAAATGTTTAGAATGTGTTTTATTTCACAAAATGTGAAATAAAACACATTCTAAACATTAACTAATAATAGGCTTGTTTTTGGCGTTGTAGCGCCATTTTTACATGTAGAGTTAACCTATATTTTATAAAATTATACAGTTTTCTATAAGGTTATGCGTGTTTTATAATTTATTTTTCTTATTTAATTAACATTTAAAATATGCTACATTTTGATAATTATGACAATTCAGACCAAGTATTTGTTGTTGGTTACTTTAAAATTGTAATATGTACTTAATAGAGTTGATATACAGTTTATATTTAAGAGATGTGTTCTTAAAGCCTAAATAAACAAGTTTAAATGTGACTAATTTTTGAGAAAGATTTACTAAATGTACCCAAAATGTTGTAAAAAACAAAATAATTATGTTTAACTCAAAGCACCAAGCTACATTATACTGACATTGTAAAATATCAAAATACTTAGTAAATTAAATATGTTTTATAAAGTGAATTTGAGGTAAATTTTTAATTGTCAACCGACAGAAAATTACACCATGTTAGGTATTCTATAATTTAATGCTTCTTAGTTTCAGATTTTAAAATTAATGGTAAAATTAGCACATCTTTTAATTAAAGTTTCCAGTAGACACAAATTTACGCATTTGCCTTCACATACACTTTAGCACCAAAAAGTATTAATATAGTTCTATAAATGGAGCTTAAAAACGTGTATGATGAGGAGATAAAGGGATCGAATCTTGGTGGGGTGTAATGAGGGTGATTTTTCATAAATGGTTTTCCACTCCCTTCAGGCAAATACGGGTACACGTCTTCTAAATATAACCTTTCTAACCCTTAATTCCACTATCGTATGAACCGAACTGGTATTAAGACGGTGCTTGAAAACATGTGATCAGTCACCTGAGCCATGAAAATACCTAATTTGCTTTAAAAATCTTCATTAACACGTCTACTATTGTTTTTATAGTCTGCTGCCACTGTTGACAAGATGAATAAATTATCTCTTCACTCTCACAGACAAATGCCGCCATGTTGCAGCATGTAGTCAAGTATGGTGGCTTGCTGGTGGCTTGGGGGGGGGTGGGGGGGGGGAGAGGAGTAAGAAATTAAGAACTAGCTGTCCTGAGTACAATACAAAGGTCTGGCGCAAGAAACAGTTAAACGACATTTTAGGAAAATTAGCTATATACGTATTTATACATATAATAATCATTGGACAAATAGTTTAGTAGGAAATATCTGTCTTTATCTCCAAGATGGCAGAAAATATTTTAAGCAAGACCCAGGTGTTTGTGTGTGTCCCATGGGTCATGACTGTTTTTTACGCCAATTCCTGGCTTGGTGATATAACTTTGGTGGAAGAAAACTATGATTAAGTTGGTGATAACTTCATAAAACTTATCACTATTTTTCACATTATCACATTATTTTGTAGGGCTAAATATTCAATTTTCACTATTTAATATATTATAATGCATGTGAATGTGGGGAATGCCAGGCCTCCCCCGTGGTTCGGATTCCACGTTAAACTGTAGGTCCTCCATTTCATCTCACAATCACCCTACCATTACACATGAGCGCGAGTGCGTATAGCCCGAACGGGTAGTAAGACGCGGTGCTAATAATAATATAATGTATGTATCGAACTCCATATACCTCTAAAATATTATTTGTAAAACATAAGCTTTATTTGAAATTTAAATGATTGTTTATAAACAATAGTTGAATTACAGTCCTTAAAAACTATAAATGTTCAATTAAGTATTTAAAGATTTATGTTGGTGCAGGAACATGTCCTCTATCGATTTTAAATTGAAATTTGACTTATTAGTGAATGTTTCATAAATATAGTATTTTTTTTTTTTAAATATTCGAGTCGTCAATTATTACAATGAGAGATCGACTACATTATATATATACGGGTTTCCTGTCATATGACAGGTCTATTCCTTTACCAGTGAATTTAGACTACCAATGCGCCTTGTCCACTGCCCCCTCCTTCAGCTCCCGGAATTTTATTCTTTCCTTCAAGTCATCTAATATTTTAATCCTCCTCCTTCCTAAACTCCTCTTTCCCTTAAACTTTCCTTCTATGACGTCACTCAGAAGAATTAATCCGTCCGATACAGTTATTATGCGTACATTTTTTTAAAAATAAGTGTTTTTCTTTTTCTGATTAATTTAATATTTGGCACATGTCCGAATTCTTGGACCAAACCCTTCAATTCCTTAACGATGTATATTATGTACACACATTTGGTTAACATGTTTGCAATTAAAACTCTGGTCAAAGTTTAATAATAATTCTAAGAACCAATATTCAGCGCTAAGTATTAACTGGATTAAATAATGTATGAGTAGATTTTAAGCCATAAGATAAAGTGTTTATGATAAAGTTTAACTACCCGATTAAAATTGATACGAACATAATTATTTCTGTTGAATTTTTTTTATTTTTTTATTTTTCTATAATCTCCTCCCTACTGCACAACTTTAAAGGCTAAGCTTTTTTTATCCCCTAGGCACCCCAAGAATGTAACTTCAATAATATCCTACACTGCATGTACTTATGGAAAACAAACAGCTTGTATGAGGGGGGAACATCTCATTGTGTCGGTAGAACTGTGGCATGTATGGTATGTGGTATACTTGGCGAGTGAGCTTTGCTACCCCTATAATATTTTTAATATAAAGATATTCATTCTTGTTATTTTAGAGCTGTTGTAAAGGTTATTTCACGGTCAAGGCTGGTAGCAGATTTAGATTTCCCGGCTCCTGACAGAGGGTGGGCTCCACTTTTGACCAGGGGCCGTTTTTTATGTCAACTATTCCTCCTAATAGGAAATAGCGCTGCATTCACTATCGATTTCCATTATCGTCCCTTACCCCCTAGTATATTAATTGATACACCAATTGGTGGACACATTTCCAGCTCATCTAATCTTGTTTTCCAGTGATGAGGTTGGGGTTCGAAATATAGCCTTGTACTAAGGGTGGTTTTTTCCAAATGATTTCAGGCTCACCCTCCACAAAAATTGTTGAAATATTTTTTCTAAACTATACCTTCCAAATTTATACTCTATTTGCATAATTATAATGCGCAAATTTTGGATAGTTAAGAAACAGTGGAGACAATGAAGGCTTTGAATTCCACCATCACTTATTTACAAACAATTTTCTTATCACGTTTTTACCTGCACCAAGTCTTACTGACTGTTCGGGCTGTCAACATATTTAAATTGATAGATTAGGAAGGTACATGACAGAATTAAGAAGAAACGTACCCACATTTGTATACAAGTAGAGTGAGAAACCATTTGGGGTTGGGGGGGGGGGAGACACTTCATTACAACCGTCCAATATTAAAACCCCGAGACCCCTGTCGCCAGTAAATTATTCCAGACGAGTCAGATGCACTAATCTGCGTGTCCACTGATGTAGGCTATCCCTGAGCGGGATAATGATTTGTCATGGTTTCTTTTATCAAATTAAATATTATGATGTAGCTTTGAAGATTGATTATAATACTTTTAATAAAATAAACATTTACATACTATTACATTATTTTCTAGAGTGTTATCATAGAAAATGGTGATGTTTGAAAAATTTAACTGGACATGCGAAGCGGTTAAAAAATTATTTTTACAGGAGGAAGATTATATTTTTATACTGCAGAAATACATAGTTTAAAAAAAAATCATGACCCAATTAGTGAATATTTGTTACATCATTTTGAATGTTCAATTTAAAATTATTGTATCACATTAAGGCTACTGGCTCATAGTCTAACGCGCATGTGTTGCATAGATTTTATGTTCGTTTTGATCAATATCACACTCAGTCACAGCACACAAAATTAAACTATTAGAGTAGATTTTTGTAATCACTTTCCTGAGCTTGGGACTATAACGTGCTATGCCCCAACAAATGATTCAGTTATAGTTAATATTATTATTGTGGTCTACTTCTTAACAAAATTGCAGCTGATATTTTTATGTTTATTTCCTGACGATCAAAGTTTGTATCAATTTACAGAAAAAAATACATAATTAAATAGATATTATTGTAAATTGTTAAACTTTTTTGTCTAGAGATTATGATAAATCTTTACGTTTTAAGCGTCACTGAACCCAACAAAATTGGGAGTTTACAATTATGCCTGCCCTGGATCTAAATCCGAAACAGTTTGATGGATTTTGTTCAAACTTTATGTTTAGATGTTATATACTACCTCGGTAAATTTTTAAAATTGCTATCCTAGCACTTATATTCATGATTGTTTACTAGACATGGAATTTTGAAAATTACCAATTTTTCGATAAGGATTGTAAAGACTGTTTAAAATGTATATCTGGGGAGTGTTCGACATAGTAAATAAAAAATATATTTTTGTTTGGGAAAGGCGGGGTGGGGGTGTGGGGGTGTAACGATTTCGTTCAAAATTAATATCTGGTGGGTGTTTTACGTAGACATATTTTTTCTTTAAAAAGACAATTTAATAGTAGTTTAATTTTCACTTTTTTCAACAAATTTGAAGTATTTTTAAAAGAGACTGAATAAAGATTTTGTTCAAAACTAGTATTTGGCAGTCATTTAAATGATTTTTGTTTATCTTTTCTTATTATAATTAATTTAAGCGTAATTTAAAAAAATTTGAAGCTTTCCTGAAATGTCCTAGTTTAACATGGGCATGTGGAAATGGTTTTTCCTTATATATAATTTAATAATTATATTTTTACAAATGTAAATGGTTTGAAGGTAATTAATTTACAAATAATTGATTTTGGAACATTTAAAAAAAAATTAGTTTAAACGATTTGTTTTAAAATTTAGCTATATATAAGGAGTGTTTATTGTAATCAACAAGATGAGGTGTTTGTTTTAGTGAGGAAAACTTTTCAAGGGTAGTTTACTGAAAATCTATTTTCAAAAATTTTATATCAATAAATCTAATTTATGAGAAGGTTTGGGATATTGTGTCGTGACATTATTTCCATCACCTCATGTAGCAATATAATATTTCAGAAGAACTATTTTCTGGCAAACCATATTACAGCCCAAAGTCCTTTATAATATATTGTTTAGATTATGATAAATAAAACATTATTGAAATAGATCATATTTCTTTCAAAGACGATATTAAATCTTTTTTTTTATGATTTGTATATTTCAAATAAATATGAGTAATACCGACTGCACGTGACAACAAGTAAGAAATAATATTCCGTTGGAAGGCGAAGTCTGCTTGGAATAAAGAAGTGTTCTCCAGGCAATATCGATATGGTCCCTAGTCAAATACACAATTCAGTGCGCAAGAACAACCGCACAACTCCACAATATATTTTTGTTTAGGCTACATTAAATATTCGTTATGAGTTGAAGGAGCAGTTATAATTTTGGCAATTTAGGTTCAAACAGGATTTGGAAATCATTTCCATACTTTAATTTAAATTACAATAGCAATATCGACCCAATATTTAACAAATTAAGAAACTTAGTATGACAAAATAAAGGTGTGATTAATGTTTTATTACAATTATTAATAGCTTAATACTATCATAATATAAGAGGGGGGATTTTTCTTTGAGTTATTCATTCATCCAATTAAATTCTTAGGCATTTTCACTGAACCTGGCCAATCTTCCTTACTCCTTTAGAATAAGTTCTTGATATCCCAGACCATAAAAGAACCAATTAAAATTCGTAATTTAAATTAGCAATTTAAACTAGTATAATGGGTGTTCAAGGGTGCCGCCTAGCGGAGCGCTGAGACGCATTGCAGACGTTCACAGATCTCACATGATTTTATACAGTGGGTCTTTGTTTAAAATAAGGATTTCGTCACAATAGAGGTAAAGGATATCAACATGACCAAGTTAAAAAAAATCGTCTCTCTAGTTTAAAAATGTGTATGAAAAGATAAAATTAGATTATTTTCAACGAAGTTTCACGCGAAATTACGCACTTCTTAAATGGCAAACATAGGTATAGACTTCCTTAAAAAAAGTCATTTTTAAAATAAAAACGGAAAATGATAGAGTATTGTTTTATGGGTTTTTAAGCTTCAGAATTGTAATTATCATGAGAAATACTTCAGTATGTGAATAATTCCTTTCAATTTAGATATTCCCTTGTGTGTTGATTTAAATAATGATATAAAACAAATACTAGTAAAATAGAAGTATTGTTTTTATGTTTGTTTATCATCTTGGCTAAAGGGTAAAACTGGATGAACTGGTGGAAAAAAAGTCCCTGCCAAAAAAAAAAAAGTCCCTTCCTCATTCTGTACAAAAAAAAGTTTTTAAAAATTTAGTACTAGAAAGAATGCTATAAAAACATAATGTGACAAGTTTTCATAGCGATAAACACTTGCCATAAACTACGGAATGCGGAGAAAAACCAGGGTGGACCGTCAGACAGGCAGGCTTACAAACCAAACAAACTACCGTGCGATTGTTAAACTGTAAAGCGGCCTGAATTTAGCATCAATGTTCGAGCTTTTATAGGGAAACTTTGAAACGAATAAAAACATTTTATTTTCCAAAAAAGAGTTCAGATAAGGAATCCTCGAGGATGGCAGTACATCGAGAATAATAACGTAGAGATGTGAGATGAAAAAATTTCCACTAGAATTTTTTATTTTATTTTCCCAACTATCTAAATAAAAAGATTACAATCTATATTTGAGTTTTAAAGTGTACACATTATTTTAATTTACCTTAAGAAAGTTAATACTAGAAACTTTTAATGAGTTAAAATAAAGTGATAACAGCGATTCCAGTTTATCACTCATTCGATCATTTATTAGTGATCGTGATAGAATATGTTTCAACTAATGTCGGGATTCCCCGGTCTGTTTTAGACCTGTTAAGGTGCGAGTGTAGGGTAAGCAATAAGAAGCCAATATTTTTGCAGTTTTTCTTTATAGTAAAACCTTTTTGGTTATAATAAATCAAATATTTCTGCCAGTTTAATTTCCCTTATATGGTTACCTCAAAATTTATCTAATATCTATCGGCCAAATGTCCTATAATTTAATGACAACTTTTTATTTTCATTTAAAAAGTTCTCATCTAATTCCACTATGTTCAGGTCAGATATTCAGGAACTGTTGATATCACCACGTGAAAACAATTACATTATATTTCTACTTAAAAAAACATTTCGACCAAAAAAATGTATTTCTATAAAAACTACAAAAACATTTACCTTTTCTTGCGTTCCCTACATTTCCACCTTAAAATTTCAAAAATGTGTGTAATAGGAACTTTAAAGGATCTGGAATTTTTTAGGGAAACATTTTACAGAAAATCCAACGACTGTGATTTAACACGGACTAATTTACTTCCACTGAATATCACACTTTTTAAAATTATCAACATTCAATGAATATGAAACAATCATTCCTAACAGTAATTGATATTATTATTATTATTATTATTAGCACCGCGTCTTACTACCCGTTCAGGTTATACGCACTTACGCTAATGTGTAATGGTAGGGTGATTGGGAGATTAAATGGAGGACCTACAGTTTAACGTGGAATCCGAACCACGGTGGAGGCCTGGCATTCCACACATTCACAAGTTGTGATTAATACACGTCTTGTCAGAGGTGAAGGAAGGGTTTGGTAATCAGATACATCTGTGCCGGGACCTAGGATTGAACCCCGGCCGCCAGCACAGAAGTCTGACACCTTACCCCTAGACCGCCAGGTCACCTGATATTAATAAAATTAATAGTTTGTCTGTCTGTCTGTCATGAGCACTGTGCAATATTAAAATTTACAACCTCTGCGTGTGGTAGGCCTAGATAATTAGTAGTCCCTATGTACGAACATGTGCAACTTTAAGCAGGAATTTTGAAATTTCGAATTTATATTTTTAAATAAAATAAAAACATAATAAATAAATATTTGATTTACATAGGATGAACAGCAGTAACTATCAACATTGATTGTGACTAAAATTTGATATTACAGAAAGGTTTTATTCGATTGATTTATTAAATATAGTTCATCTAAATAGATTTATGTTTCTTATAGTAGTTTGGCAATCAATTAATTATTTGCCTTTACATATTTACGTCTTTACAGATTCCACCACGGGTACGTAACGGAGGAATCGGCTGATAAGAGAAATATGGGGAATGAGCAGCTCAAGGATTTGTAATAAAAGCAATGCTATGCGATTTAAAAAATTACAATCTGTGGGCAACGTCTACACAAACAGAAAATAAAAGATAAGCCTAAGTAAAAAAATGCTGGTTTTCAAGTCTAAATCTCACGTTAAGAGGCAAATTTTTTGTCAAGAGTGTTGTAACCTTTAGTTATCCTGTAAGGTAGAAAGCTTACCTTGCATTGTTTCACTATGGCGCAGGTTACAAAATAGGACCATAGTGTAATACGTCAAGGTTAGACTGGCATCTTTCAGGGTAAATGTAATTTACATTTAATGTACAAAATATTAGTTGTCAAAAATATCTATAAAAACATTGTCTTTCGAAGAATATCTATAAAAACAATTCTCTACACAGTTAAATAAAATCTCCATGGCGTCAGTCAATAATCGAGGCATACAGACCGCTATCTGTTAGTGAAGATATTGCCAACCTCTGTGGATGGTGTCATGTAGTAGTCATAATCAAAACGAGCCCTCCGGCCATTAATGTCAGTTTTTTTATAACGTAGCTGTATAAGTGGCTCCTCATTTGTCTTCACGAGAATGAGTTGAGCCCGTTCCAAACTTTGTGCAAGACAGAAAATATGAAAGTACCAGGGATCAAACCCAGGACCTCTGGATCTTTAGCTAGAAAAACTTGCCACTAGACCATAAAGACGCCCCTCTAAATAATAAACACACTATAAATAGAAAAAAAACTCGTGATATTTTCGTGCCGAATTAACAAATTATCGTTAAAATAATCGCTTTTCGTCGTATTTTCTACCCCCCCTCCCCCCCACCCCGACTAAAGAATATCCAGAAACATGAACTTAATTGTTGGAAACCGGATGAAATGAGTATAAGCAGGCCTCTCTTTTCTATAAACACGAGCGGCCCCGGAGTTTCCGGGAAGCCCCTCATATTTCCCGAGTGTTCCAGGAACTACCGAGAATGATACTCGGAAATTCGTTATTCGGTTTTGTATCAGTGTATACGAATTATTATTACTATCATTACTTTTGACTGTAAGATCCAAAGTCAGCGCAATGGATTTTAACAGATGTACCAGCACTCATCCTAACAGTACACGTGAAAAAATGAAATTTGAAATATATTCAAAGAAGAGAAGGTACTCTATAATCCTCGATTCCTCGAATATTACATTATCTGAGAGATTCGAGAATCGTAAAAATCTAAAAAAAAAAAAAAAGTATTTCGAATACTATTATGAAGCCCTTTATTTGGTTTAACTATTTTAAGCGATTGGTAGAAGGAATTTTTATTTTTTATTTAGCACCGCGTCTTTTTACCCGTTTGGGTTGTACGCTTAAGTACTAATTACACTAATGGGTTAGGAATTGGGGAGGCTGAATTTAGAGGAAGAGAACCCGCATTTTCGTGGAGGGAGAGTGGAAAACCATGTAGGAAAAACCACCCACAGTTCACCCGACCGAGATTATAATCTCGATCTCCCCGTCCTCGGTAGTCTGGCTAAACATGAAACTAGCGCGTTATTCAACCACGCCACCGAGGTGGGTGAATTGTAATGATATACTTATGTAATTGGGAAAGTAAAATCATAAGCAAGGGCAACGATTCAAATTTGGATTTGAGATCCGAAAGAAAAATTTAAGATTCAGAATCGAGAAAAATAGGATTCGACCCATCTATAATTTAAAGATTATTTATGCGAACCGCTATGTCTTTGATCTATTTTAAGTATGGTCACAGCTATATGTTATTATTGGCGTGTACCATATTTTGAGGATATTAACAGGTATGCCCTTATTTACCTGGAGTTTAATGGTGATCTTAAGGAGAGAGGGAAGACAACGTGATCTAAGGTCGATATATATTCTTTTTTTCAATTTTCTCCACATAGTAATCTCACCAGTTGTCATAGGAATTTCGTATTTTTTTCTAGAAATATTTATCTTAGTTCAAATGTTATTGGTCTAATAACAAGATGTTGATGACAAATATTCAAAAAACTGTAGGTATTTAATACGTAGAAAATTAAACCAAATATTTGTTGCGAAGCATTTTGTTTTTTTCATCCTGACTAAATAAATTTAATTCGTAAGAACTGCTCAAATTATTAACCTAATTCACTTCCCTTCGATCTTACCTCAAGTATAATGTGTTATCGTGAAGAAGAAATGTGTTTGTTTTCTCCGTTCCAAGCGCCAGACGAATCTTTTCTCTAACACGATTTGAAATCCACTCTTCTAGAGTGCTTCATTAGATATTGCTTTTTAAAACATTTAAATTTTCTAGCCTTTTTTTTTTCTTCAGAATTCCTGGCTACAGATTCTAGTTAGGACAATAATAAAGAATAAAGAAGAGGTGGTTACGACCTAGAAAACCGAGATTAACGGCTGGAGGGTTATTTGTGCTGACCACATTACACCCTCTATCCGCAAATGTTGGCACTATCTTCATCAACATGTAGTGGCTGCTCGGTCAGTATAGCTTGACTGTGGCCTGACGCCATGGTCTTCATCAGACCTTATTTCGTCTATTGTTAATCAGTGTATTCCAAGGGTTTTACTTTGACTTTATGTGGGGAATGCCAGGCCTCCACCGTGGTTCGGATTCCACGTTAAACTGTAGGTCCTCCATTTCATCTCACAATCACCCTACACATTACACATTAGCGTAAGTGCGTATAACACGAACGGGTAGTTAGACGCGGTGCTAATAATAATAATAATAATACTTTGACTTTATTAAGTTTAAGTGGTAGTAACTAAGTTGTGTCGACGAGACTAACATTATTATTATTATTATTATTATTATTAGGTTCGCTAAAGGCTTTTGTTTTGTTAAAAGAGAAGGCAACATGGTTATGCTGTTTCATTCAAGTATTTTAACAGTATAATCTCAAGATAAAAAAATTCTTTCAAAAAGTTTATTTTTAATCGCGTGGCTCACAAAATAATTTGGAGATCGTACTCACGTTCAAAGTATAAATCGTGTTGAAATTATAGTTGTGTAGCAGCATAAACTAAGCATATCACATATTCACTCTCAACAAATTTAGGATCTAGTACTTACTTTTGCATAGTAAGTCAGGATGAGAATAGGTCCTTCAGTTACTTTAGATGGGGATAACTATTTTAACACGCATCGACCTTCAGCCGGTCTAACCCTTATCCATCTTGCCAGAGTTTAGGAAGATATTGGTCATAATATACTTAAACCCTTTATTGGAAGAATTGGCCAGGGGAGCAAAGTGACCGAGGGGGTGGCGTTTACGGAATGCAGGGGACTCTCTTGGGGCCTATAGGAGAGGATTGACGTAACTTGTTTGCCCGATTGGTTAAGAACAACGAGACAAGATACGAAAAGGTTTCCTATCCAGCTGGGTTCATCCCACCTCTGCCTCTCGGGAACGTGGCCAACATGCCTTACAGAGTCCCGCCCTCTTAACCTGATGTGTAGTCGTACAGTAGCTCCATGGCTTCTTTGGTGCTGACTGACGGCTCACAGCTGACCTCTGACAGTCAACATTTAGGTATATAACTAAATTTTGACTGTCAGAAGTGACAGCTGCTAAACACATGTTTTTGCAGATCATATGGTTCGGCGTAGGGATACATAATCTGGTCTGGTAACTTTTTAAATCTGTCAGTTGTCAGCTGTGA
Source organism: Timema douglasi (assembly GCA_901482245.1). Lineage (NCBI taxonomy): Eukaryota > Metazoa > Arthropoda > Insecta > Phasmatodea > Timematidae > Timema > Timema douglasi. The sequence goes on from CABEEJ010004552.1 coordinate 36,377, forward strand.
GCTGTCAGTCAGCACCAAAGAAGCCATGGGGCTACTGTAGCATATATTAGTAATATATGGGATAGTAGAGGTGCGCGAAGCTTTGAAATGTCTAAAAGTGAGGTCAAATCGCCCCCACGTGTACTTTTACACCCAGATTAATCTTTGCATCTTTGATCTATTATGAACAGATTTGAAATAGTTTACTAAATGTGACAAACAAATAACCATGTTCATAACAGCCACAAAATAGTATTTTAATACAGACTAGTGATTAAAGGATATATTATAACGTAGGTGTGAATAAACTCAGGTGTGTCAGCTTATTGTGGTTTATTTATTCAAGCCTTTATCTTTACTTATATGTAGTGGATGGATAATTTTAAAATTTAAGGGGTTGTTGTGAGACATCAACCATAAACTTATCTAAGATTTGGTCTTCGCTTTAGTTTTTTCTTGTTTCAATCTTCGCTTGGACTTAACTAAACTACACATTTGAAAGTAATCTTTGTGACCCCCCTATGGAAAACTGTAGTTTTGTTACATCAAAATTCAATAAACACCCTCATATTATGTTTCATCTCTAAAATGGTTTAACTTCAAAGGTTTAAAATATGTTTCTAGCCATTTATATTATATGTATTTAATTACGGAGAAATATAATTACATATCAGGATCTACAGTTAAATGCGTTGTTCAAGATATTTTTAAATGCAATCCATCCCATTAAATTCTAAAACAAATTTAATATACTTTTTGAAACTCGATTAACTTTACATTACTTTATCAGACCAAGAAATTGATTTTTTTTATAATATAATAATCTCAGTAGTGTGTCTAAAAATTTTAATCAGTAGTAGGCCTATTTTATTTGATTAAAAATACATATTACTTATATCGCTAAGTCATAGTATAAGCGACCTATGCGGGGTTTATAATTAATTCATGCTTAATTGAAATAAAAAGCGTAAATCCAGTTCAACTGAATTATATCCAATAATCCAAGCTCTCTAATGAGCGAAAGCGAAAACGTACTCTTGTGAAGTACGCTCCTAGGGTCTGCTCGTGTCGATTGGATCAATAGTATCCTTTCTATGCCGCTTACAGTATTACACAAGATGATATAGCCTGGATTTGCCAACTCACAAATCGCCTCTACAGCTCTATTAAAATGATATTTATCCAGGAAATTAACACGCCTGGGACCTACTGATGTCATTATATCCCAAACCACTCCTACGCTACCGTTATAGATTTAGTATCTTCTTCCAAATTCTTCCAAATCCAGAACCAATTTTAGAAATTATAAAACAAAATTTCAAAGTAGACAACATTTATAATTTTTGCATCATGACTTAGAGACCACCAGTTTTAATCGCATTTATTTGCACCGATAGAGTAATGATGATTAAGGTTAAATTTTAGAGTAAATATTACCACATTTTCTTAGAGGAAAAGATAAAAACCATTTAGAATAAAACCCACCATAAATAAACAGAACTGGGTTTGAATCACAGACCCCATATAAACCACACTAAATTAACTTTGTTTCATCGACGTAACCAAATATAAATAGAATATTAGTAGCTTCCAGATGTCTAAAAGGACACTTTCTCTAAGATATGTAAGCTGCATATTACATCTCATGGTGTGTTATTGTTCAAAAGCAGACCTAATTAATGATTTAATTGTTATAAAAGGTTATTCTCCAACGAATTTAATCTAGTTGAGTGTTTACTAGCGTCCTCGACTACCATGGAGGTCAGGGTACAATATCCAAACCGAGTAAACTGCTATGTTTATTTACTTTTTTATTTATAACCCTCTCCCTAAACTGTTGCAGATACTTAAAATACACCTTCCTCATTCTGTTTAGTTCAATTAGTTATTCGTGGTCTAAGTTTATTCAAGTCTGGTTTACTGATGTCAGGGAGGTTAAGTCTTAAATCCCGGCTGGATATTGTAAAGAGTTATTTTTATAAATGGTTTCTCACTCGCACTCCACGCAAACACTAGTACATATCTTAAATTTTATCACTATCAATTCTATCTTATCACTATATTTAAATTTGAAAAGTTAGTATGGGTTTGAAGACAGGTAGTATTTTTTTTAAATAGTTGTCACTAATAACAAAAACTCACCAAAAATATACTAAAAAAACAGATACTCGGAAGTGAAAAGCATCTGTACTCTAAATAGTGGCAGATTTTTCGCCAAAATTATCGATTATAAGTATTCTTGCAGCTGATCCACGGTCACTTGTGTCGTTCCTCCGTTCCATGACGGCAGTCCGTGTCGACTAGTAATGACGATGTAATGGAATTTTAATGGTGTGTCTATGCCCCCCTCCCCCCTGCCCTTGCCCCTCAGTGTAGTAATATAACTCTGGCATGTACCGAGAGGGGTTGATGGCTTATATGTCGTTATAACCGTTCTATTGTTATCACGCTCCAACTCTATGATTATCGTGTTAGGGTTGAAACAACCCCTTCCCTCCCCTACCCTTAGCCACACACATACATGTACACCCCTCACAATGTTTGATCGTTAGCCAGACTGCATATTTTCTATAGTGCATTCACAATTACTTATAATTCCAGTAAAAAAGAGATCATATGTACACTCCGTTCAAATCAAAAGATAAGTAACTCAACTTGCTTGATTCCAATATGGCGTAGCTTATATTATAAGGACATAGCGAATTCGATCAAAGTAAGACTGCTGCTTCTCTGGAGAATATGAGGGTACGTAAGATTGATATTTTCAATATCCATACACCCAAATTAATTCTTACATTTGTATTTGTGGTTTGAAAAAATATATAAGGCAGAAATGTATAATATCCGTAGATTGTAAGAATTATTAAATTTATCCAAGGTTTTTCTCGATAAATCCGTCACGAAGTTATCAAAATGATTTGGCTTATAACACTGACGCCGTTAGATAGATATGATACTATACTTCATACAGTTGTGTGAAGCAGAGTGTAGAAACACAAGAATAAGGGCGAACAGAAATGTTGAAAAATTATCCGATAGGTTTGGTACATTTCGTGGCAGTTTTCATTCTATATTTAGCCTTTATTTTCTTAAGAATCATCGTAAAAAATAAAAACTTTTAGATCACTGTTGATAATCTCGTGCTATGTTATTAGTGATCTTTTATAGGCGTGGCTATCCAAGTGACAGTTGCCAATCACATGATTTGACCTATGATTACTTGAAATTAGATTTAATAACTTTTATTGCTGTCAGATAAGATTATTCCTGTAAACAATCGACTTTATAAGCATGTTGGTATATATTAAAAACTTTGATTTTTGGTTTAAAAGTTCCAAAAAAGTTCATGAAAATGAGAAATGAGCTAATTTCTTTCAATATGTCAAAATTTTGAGTCCAAAATAAATTGTTTTGCAAACATAGAAAAAAGAACAAAATAAAATATATTTTTCAAAGTGTAACAACAGAATATTGCTTGCAACTTTGATGGTTGAATGGTCTAAGGCGTTACTATCACAATATACTGGACTGCCAATGACTGAGATCGGGGTTTGAAACCCGTTCGGGTACACTAAGGACAGTCCTTAAGTGGTTTTCCACTCAGCCTCCAAGCAAGTTCAGGTACACTTCCATTAAAATTCAACCTTTATACTCCCACACACATTAGCGTGAAATAGTACATATGCGTATGACCTAAACAGTTAGTAAGACGCAACGCAAAAAAAAAAAACAGTCGTTTTGAAGCTTCAAAAACAGCCATTCTCGTAATAAAGTGCAAGATATTTCCACCGTCTTAATACACCATCTTGTGGCATTCACATTATACCTTCTTTATCACCTTGCGCTCCTGTTCCTCTGACTAGAAGACCTCCTTATGCGAGAGCACGGACGAAGCAAGCAACCAACCCTCCTACTACCTAACAACGTCTGTAATGACTGCCAATAACATTAGCATGAGAATGTGTGCAGTAAGAATGCTAACTAGGATTGGGTAGCGAAGGTTCCGCTCTGGGTAGTAAACTTGTCATTGCTAGCTGGAGGGATAATAGCGTTCACCATTCAGACGCCATTAACGGGGGGAGGGGGGCGCGATCTCCATAAACTTTTTTTATTTTTCATATGGAGGGGAGAAAATATTGGCTTCACCAAATACTTTATATATATAGTTCACGGTGGAACTATTTAACTCGTTTCAATACGAATTTACGATCATTAAATGAAAACAAAAAATCTCTTTAGGGAAAAAAACAAACAGACTTACTGTTTTTAAATAAAAGAAGTGATAGGACATTATTGCATCAACTTTTGTAATCGTCTTTCTCGCTTTGTGAAAGAGATACCATTAAGCAGCGTTTCTTTACTTATCATAATAAAGAGGTATATATTACAACGCACTCCAATATTCATGTGCCTTAAGGCGTTATACCTGCGTTGAGCCTACTGCATTTCAAGTAGAAGTTAGGGTTATAAATCCAATATATCACTGAGAGCGGGTTTTTTCATCGTTTCCTGTCCACACTAACTCGAATAAAGTTTCTCCAAAAGATTAGGTTATCGTCCCCTTGTGTTAAAACGAACTTTTAACGTGTTTTCGGGTCACCTGGAGGTCTTGGGGTAAGGTGTCGGACTTCTGTACTGGGGTACGGGATTCAATCCTCGGTCCCAGCACAGATCTAACTGATTATGAAACCCTTCCTTCACCTCTGATAAGACTTGTATTAATCACAACTTGGGAATGTGGGGAATGCCAGGGCTCCACCGTGGTTCGGATCCCACATTAAACTGTAGGTCTTCCATTTTAACTAACAATAACTCTATCATTACACATTAACGTGAGTACAATCCGAACGGGTAGTAATATGCGGTGCTAATAATAATAATAGTAATAACAATAATAAGTTCTCAGTGCATTTAACAGCAAGGTTAGATAAAATTTTATCTCAAGGATAGGGAAATTTAAAATAAGGGGTTCTATTAATAGCGTGAAGAGAAAGTGAGAAAACTACGGGAAAAATCCCTTCAAAATCCCCTTCGCTAGAATGTCTGTTCAGGATTCAAGCCTCAATCTCACCGTCACCAACATTCTGGACTAATGTGAGCGTATTGCCTTAAACCAAGAAACCACCGGTACGGGTGATAAAAATAAACATTATTACTATTAGATATCAGCTGTAGCTAAAATGTACCGACGGCATTGCTTACGTTTGAAGTAAACATGCCGACGTTTGGCTGATTCAGTTGTTTTCACGGTTTCTTTGTTCTTTTCTGACAGTTCAACAGTTACCCAAAGTTGTTAGTAAGTCTGTTTCATCAATTTGGCGAGTAAAGTCATCTCTCTTTAGAGTTGAGACATATTCGTGTGGTTTATTAATCCACAGCTGTATGTTATTATTGTTAGCACCACGTCTTACTACCCGTTCGGGTTGTACGCACGCCACAGCTGCATGTATAGTCCAGTTTACGTAGGTAAAAAAGTTACTAAATCTATTTCCACGAAGTCATACGTCAAGTAATTTGATTTTAAATGGTCAATTTTGATTTTATAAAAATTGAAACTCCATGGCGTCAGTCCGTAATAAAGCTTTACCAACAGAGCGGCCGCTGTCTGTTGCAGAAGAAAGTGTCACTTATGTGGATAAAAAAGTGTTACGTTGTCAGCACAACGAGCCCTACATCAGTAAATTTCAGTTTTCTACACTGGAGCCACTACTTATTTATTCAAATAGCTCTTCATTAGTCTTCACGAGGCTAGGTCTGACCTCGTTCCAGGTGCTCCAAAGATTCACAGAAAAATATGGAAGCACCGGGGACCCATGACCAGAAACTCTGACCACTAGTTCACAGAGTTGGTCTGATAGATATTAGATATCATTAATATTAGCACCACGTCTTACTACCCGTTCGCGTTATACGCACTTACGCTCATATGTAGTGGTAGGGTGATTGTGAGATGAAATGGAGGACCTACAGTTTAACGTGGGATCCGAACCACGGTGGAGGCCTGGCATTCCCCACATTCACAAGTTGTGATTAATACACGTCTTGTCAGAGGTGAAGGAAGGGTTTGGCAATCAGATAAATCTGTGCCGGGACCGAGGATTGAACCATGGGCCCTCAGCACAGAAGTCCTACACCTTAACCCTAGACCACCAGATCACCCTGATAAATATTAAAAACAACTACAAAGTAACCCAAATAATATATTAATTTGGGCCACAGAAAATTAGATATATTTTTTAAAAGGTTCCTACTATGAAAATGGGACTGTATATGGATTTCTCGACCACCATAAAAGTCCAAATATACCGTGAATGATTACCGTTAAAGGACTATATCAGCGAACTGAATAAGAAACTCCTAAACCATGGAAGACACCTGCTCTAAATCAATCCGCGGCTTAATGCTTGGAAACACTCGAACTCTAACACAAGATTAAACACTCGCGTCACTCAGTCCAATATTTCTCAACTCCCTTTACAAAGTAAAGCCGTTCTAATAAACATCAGCTGGCAAGACTGTTCTCATCAAGAGACTTTTTTTTTTATGAAACTTGTCCCCCTGAGACATGGCCTGGGGACCGGGGTAATCTCAACCCACGCAAACAGGAAACTTACTACCCATACATACCCGCTGGGCTGTCCCAATGCCGGATATTGTGTGCAATATAAACCACGTCAAGGATTAATTTAAACAAACAAGGTTTCTTGCAAATTTCAAATAAAGATTGTCGACTCGCCCAAAGAGTCGCATAAAGTAGCCGGGTTTCATTAGTAGTATCTAAAAGTGTAACAATTTGGGGACTACGGCATGAGCCATGCGTTTAATTGGGTTCAATACAATTTTAAATTATATGTAACGTGTTTTTAATTTGTTGGTTTTTTGGAGGGGCAGAGGTGGGAAGGAAACCATGCATGCTATCTTGCTATTTATTAACAGAATTTTATTCTAGAATGACCATAAAAGGAAACCTCTCTCAGCAATTTTATCGCTGTATTTTTTTTAAATTATACTTATTTGAGGTATTTAATGCGCATTTTCTGAATCGATTTATTATATCAGTACATAAGAATTTCTATAAGCGACACCAAGAGGGCCTACCAATTTTTCCAAGAAAAGTATTTTCGAATACCTTACAAAGTTATTTTACGTAGGACGGGGAGATCGAGGTTCAAATCTCGGTCGGGTGAACTGGGGGTGGTTTTTCCTTAATGGTTTTCCACTCTCCTTCCACGAAAATGCGGGTTCACTTCCTCTAATTCAACCTTCCCAATTCCTAATCCATTAGAGTAATTAGTACTTAAAGCTTATAGCCCCAACGGGTAGTAAAACGCGGTGCTAAATATTATTATTATTATTATTATTATTATTATTATTCTTTTACGTGCGCAATTGGTACAGATGACTTTACTTCTTCTTCGAAGGAAGTTGTGCTACGGATTTTTATCGCTCAAGAAAAATTCATCAGCATCGGCTAAGTTTGAACTCGCGAACATATAGTGCCGAGTCAAGAACTTTACCCCGAAACCAGCAAGGTCCGCTTTATTTCTTTAAAAACAAATATAAAGCATATAGAAATGTATGTGCATGTCTTATAAATCATTAAAGCTTCAATTAATATGGTAGTATTTTTATATTGCAATTAAAATATTAAAAATGATCACCAATAATGTTTAGTGTAAGATAAAAGATTGTTTACTCCATAAAGAATGCATTCAAACCTAACAATATTTTATTTTATTTATCCAAATCTCACTTCATCACATCAGTGGGTATGTGTACTAAAACGTAAATTTAGTTTGGTCTGGTTTTTCTGTAAATGGGAGGTCGGAGCTCGAATTACAGCCAGGTATAATAGAAGTGTTCTTACCCAAACGATTTATTCGTCTATTCATATAAATGAGGGTATATTTTCTCTAAATACAAACTACATAATCCTTAGCTATTTAAATGAGCGTTTAGCACTTACGGGTAGTTAGACGCGATATAAAAAAAACCCAGAGATTGGCAACGTCGAACAAATAAAATTATTTTTGACACTTATCTAACCCATTAAATGTTTTGTTTTATTTGGTATATTTTCACAAAACTAAATCTCATTTAGAAAAACAAAGTTTAAACTTAGTTTTATTCTGTTTTATTCGGTAAGGTCAAGTTTAAAATCGATATAGTTGATGGCTCCAATAAAATGACATAGTATAGGTACTTTTAACCATTATTAAAGGCCAAATTTACCATTGACCTTACCGTGAACGAAAGGAAATAGAAAATTCTATGAACTGAAGGAGGAGGCAGAAGACGGCTTCTTGGCAGCCTAAGTTCACTGACACAAGGAATGGGGCTATCTTAAGACAGAACTAATAATAATAATATTGGTAGAGCTTCCCCTATTGTTATCCATGAGTATGAAACGTGGGTTCAACTTTCCTGACGAAAAGAAGTTTAGGGTTTTCGAAAAAATATCTACTTAGATATTTGGTCCTAAAAGGGATAGATACACTTGGGAGTGAAGGAAGTTACATAATGATTAGTTAAATGCCTTGTACACATCATAAAACATATTTAGGATAATCAAGTCTCACAGATTACGGTGGGGAGGACACAAAGCATGAATGGAAGAATCTAGATCAGTGTTCAGGGCGCTGACGGGCAAACCCAATAGGAAGAGACCATTGGGAATACCATACACAGATGGAAGGATAACATTAGAATGGGCCTAAAATAAATATGGTGTAATTAGGTGGACTGGATAGAATTACTCAAGAGAGGGATAAATGAATGTATATGATTTAGCGTATAGTAATATGTTCACGGTAAATACGAACATTTTTTTTTATCAAAGTAGAAAAGTATGTAAATTAAAGCATAGGTCCATCCACTTTGCGAATACTTTTTAGCACCTTTACCAGTAAAGTACTTTGAATCATCTTATCAAATTAATAGTTCATAGTGTCAAGGCGTAGTAGGCCCAAGAAACTAATTTTATGTAACTTTGTAAAGTCAGATAAGGCCAAAATTGGCGCTAATAAACTTTTTTTCAGCGCAATATTATGATTCAACTGTTAGCGGAATCGAGAGTCACACAAGGGCATGGAAATTATCTAATCGATATCACACCACGAGGGATTGCGCGGATAGAGAAGACGCAGCAGTTCGTGCTCAAGAGGGTTATTGGCGGATATCAGGAGTGTGTTATCAAGCACCCCCCCCCCCCCCCCCCCC
>CABEEJ010004552.1:46011-62495 GCA_901482245.1 Timema douglasi
AGTCGACCTCGGTGGTCTTGGAGTAAAGTTTATACATAATTTAGTAAAAATAACTTTTTATTTAGCACCACCTGTATAGGCTATACGCATATGTACTAATTACGCTAAGTATTTAAGGATGAGGAAGGTTTAATTTAGAAGAAGTGTATCCGTATTTGCATGGAGGCCAAGTGAAAATCAGAGGAAAAAAACACCTTTGGTATATTCGACCGAGATTCAAACCACAAACTCCCTGTCATCAGCAGTTTAGTATATTGATAGTGACGCCTTTAACCATGCAGCCCCCGGGGCAGGTAACCCACTACTTAAAACAATTAAGGGTGCCACCTCCGACTAGGAGGAAAATATTACACTGCGATATTGCTTATGAGAAGAGCAGTTAAGCTTCGAAGCCACTAAAACAATCAAATTATGTTAAATTGCGGCGACCCAAATAAAACAGGATTTTTTATTAGAGGACGGAAATATTTTTTTAAATATTATTCACTCGTGACAATTATTGGCGTGAAACTTCTTTGAAAATGAGATAGTTTTCACTTTTTCAAGATTCCGCCTTTAGTTCTAAGAATTAGACATATAAAATGTCTAACCTTTATGTAACATGTTGAAATGTCTGTCACCTTCATTTGTGCTCTAATCATGTATTGAAATAACACAACACTTATAACAAAGGCTATCTGGGAATGAGCGACGCGCCTTAGCACTCGGTAGGTGGTATCCTTAAGGTAGGACGGGAGGGGCCGTGATATAATATCCGTTCTTTTTTAAATTTAAAGCAAAAAACGTATTTGACCAAAATTGATCAGATATTGTTTCAGTAAATATACTTAAGGCGCGGCAGAAATGAGCGCGAGTAATTTTACAGTTCTAATAGCATTCTTTTTTTTTGGCAAAAATGAATTTAATATTCCTCCAATAGCAACATAAGAGTTTAGTTTCCTGCACATGATAATATCAACAGATCTTTAATATTTATCAAGAATGTCCTGAAATTTTTAAAAAAAAATTAAATAAAGAGAGAAAGTTGACAAAATTTCAGGACACTCTTTACAGATATTCAAGATATGTTGCTATTAGCATGTGCAGAAAACTAAACTATGTTGCTACTGGAGAAATATTTGATTTATTTTTGCCAACAAATTTCCATTCTATAAAAAATTGGTGACCTGGTGGTCTAGGGGTAAGGTGTCGGACTTCTGTGCTAGGGGTCCGGGGTTCAATCCTCGGTCTCGGCACAGATTTATCTGATTACCAAATCCTTCCTTCACCTCTGACAAGTCGTGTATTAATCACAACTTGTGAATGTGGGGAATGCCAGGCCTCCACCGTGGTTCGGATCCCACGTTAAACTGTAGGTCCTCCATTTAATCTCACAATCACCCTACCATCCCACATTAGCGTGAGTGCGTATAACCCGGACGGGTAGTAAGACGCGGTGCTAATAATAATAATATAAAAAAATATTTTGATTTATTTTGATTTATTTTTCATGTAGCCCCTCTAAAAAGTTCTTGAATATTTGTCATGGGCATCGTGAAATTTGAACCAAATTTTTTCAAATTAGACTAAAAAGCGCTGGCCAAGTTCTGATACAAATCTTCAAAAACTGTCAAAATTACTAAGTGCAGAAAATTAAACTAAATTAATCTAATGAAGCAATAAATTAATTATTTATTTTGACCTGAGAAGTATTTTGTTATAAAAACTGTACACACTTCTTCCTACCATACCGCAGTATTTTGTTCTCCTGTAATTTTTAAAAGGTATATTCTGCGCAAACTTCAAAGGCAGTTTTGTAGTGTTTTAAAGTTAGCCCTCTCCAATTGAGAGTACATTTCGACAACCCCCACCCCCCTGTCCCCCTCAACTCTCCGCAATCCTTAGCACTTCCGTAACAATTCGAAAGGAGTATGCAAAGTGTTGAATTCCACGACAAAGAGGGAAGTTCGAAGACTGTGGGGATGACCTTTCAAAGGGAAAACAAACGGACCAAAATAAATGCGCCTGTACAGCTCTCGGAAACATTCAAAGTTTCACCGATCATATTTTTGTTGTTTTTACCCTTCGCGTCTTATTGTTTCCCAGGGCAATACGTTCACTTAGACTAATATGCTGAGGATGAGGAAGGATTAATTTATAAGAAATATACCCTCATCTGTGGGAACGTAGACTAATCTCAAGCTTATCTGGACTAGTTTTCTTATGAAGAACTTCTAATATAGATTTCCCCGCTGGGTAGTTTTACCTAAAGGACATCTCACAATGCCTCTCAATGCATATTAGAATATTTTCCTTTAAATTCTACCTTTTTCATTCTTGCCCTATCGCCTTAATTAAAAATGGTTAAAATCGTAAGAGTAGTAAGACGAGGTGTATATAAGTGTGAGATAATATCCTGCCTTCTTAGTTACAGATATAACTTCTTTAATCTCTTTCAGGAATTTATATCACAATCAATTTCAAATAAATCGTATTTGGTAAAAAAATATTCATGGAAGAAGCTATAATATTCTTTTGTCAAAATCATATTTTCTTTTAACTGTATCATAATTTGTTTATCTATTTAAGATAAAATTAACGTTTCCATCACCTTTTTTTTATCTAATTTTTTTTTCTTAGCTCCAAAAACCTTTTTAACAAGCTACTAGTCATCCTCAGTAATTGATTTGAGAGATTGACTAAACATTCAGTGGACTACGGTTCGACACCTTAAATAAGTACTTTTTAAAGTGTGCCCCATTATATAATACAGCTTTTTTCTTATCGTGGGTATTTATATTTTCTTTTCAACTTAATTTTAGATTTGTTTCTTTAAGTCAAGATACTTCTAAAGCAGAGTGTTGGTATGTGCCCGTCTTTATTTATAAATACATATTTAATATGTTATATAAACATATACTTGGTAGGTAATTTTAGTAAAATGGCTTTGTTGTAAAGAAATTAAAAATACTTAAACCATCAGAATGAATGGCGTTGAAAATTAAATTGCAAGTTCTTTGTTAAATTTTAGTACAGTCTAATTAAGATATATTTCTTTCCTACATTACTCTTATTCTTCTAAAAAAAATTATATGTATATACATATACATGGTGTTTCCAGTTAAATGGCTAAGCTTTAAGTAGTGGTAGGGGATCAAAAAACCAACTCTAAATGTATTTTGGAGATTCGGACCGACATTGTGAGACTTGTTTCTTCTCGCGCTTGCGTTATCTTTTATCGTAACGATTGTGAGTCATTAACAGGCATTTCCTACAATTTTCACTAGAGAGCTCTCCATACAAAAAAATCTAGTGGCGTTGAAACAGTTGAGCGCAGGCGCCAAGTCGCAGGCCCAGTACGACCGATCCATCTTCCAGGAAAATTAATACTAAGACATTGACGAAGACCTCTGAAGAAAAACTTATTTTGATTTAGTGTTTTGCCTTTTTTATTTTATTTTTTTGCTAAAAGGAAGCTAAAATGAACAAATCTCCAAAATCTATTGATTTAGTATTTTGATCAACTGCCACTTCCCAAAGTTTAGCCGTTTAATCCGGAAACACATCTTTTAATGAAATAAAATTAATAAAATGAAGAGTTTGTCTATTCGTCGTTCTGTAATGAGCATTGCACGATACCTAGCGCACGCAGAGGTCTGAAATTAGCTAGTAGCAGCTGTGCACTAACTAACATGTGCACTAACAACTAACATGTGCATTTCGTAATTTAGTTACCATCCACGTACAATCACTAAAAGAAAAACATTCCTCCTGAGCAACGTTGGCTACATCAACTAGTTTAAATTAAATGTATTCACATTGGATTTTAAATTCTGACAGCGAGTTTTGACAAAAACCTCATCCGCTTCGGTGGCGACATGGTCTAATGCGTCACTCTCGTGTTGGCCTAGACAACCTATCATGGGGAGATCGAGATTCGAATCTCGGTCGGATATATTGAGGGTGGTGTTTCCTAAATTGTTTTCCATTATTCCTCCAAACAAATGCGGGTGCACTTCATCTAAATATAACCTTCCGTGTAACCCAAACGAATAGTAAGGTATGGGTTCAAAAACAACAAAACAAAGAAGACCTACACTCATGTGTTAGAATAGCAATTTTTTTTAACACTTTAATAATTAAATCATTTTGCTTAGTAATAACATATTTTACGTTACAAGTCTATTAATTTGTGTCATATGACGTTTAGAATGTCTCGATCTACTTATACAAATTATGTTTATTAAAATGGTCAGAGTTCATAGCTTTTATTTAAATAATACTTTACAGTTTTCATTCAACCCTGACTAATGGTTACATGGTCTAAGGCGCCAGTTCACAATTGTCTTGTCGGTGAGTGGGATATTGGGATTGTATCCCCGGGCGGGTATATTGAGGTTTATTTTCCTAGAAAGTTTTACAAACTCTCTACAAGTAAATGCGGATACATTAACTTTTACTTTTCTCATCCCCACCATACTAGTTTAAATATTTCAACTACTTGTATGAGCAGTCTTTAACATTTCATTTTTTAGTGATTGATGTCAAACATCCACAATAATAAAACCTTAGACTTAACCTAGTGGTTAAATGACGTGTAAAAAAAAGAGTATCTTGATTAAACTGTTTATAAACACGCTTGCTAATTGCCCTAGTTCTTGGAATTATATCAAGCAATTGATTCAACTGTTTAGAAACACTTGTTAATTGCCCTAATTCGTGAAATTATATATTAAGTAATTTAAGTTTGCCGTTCAGTATAATTGAATTAACTTGTTTGTTTACGAAAAATAATTAAGGCAGTCATCTATATCGGCGAGAAAGTTGTAATCGCTGCCAGGCCACACAGCTTAAAACACAATGGTCTGTGTCGTTTTTTAGAACTAATTCTAGTTTATATCCAATTTTATACTCCTTTTCACCCTTCATCGAAAACCAACCTTTATCATGTTGAAAAGAAAGGGGGGAAAAGAAAACTACGAAACTTCTAATCTCAAAATACAGGGGGAAAAGTTCGTTGCTAGCTCCCAATTGAAATTTTCTGTCGTGAGCCTATTAAAAGATTACTGTTTTTGAGAGAGAATGGTTAAATCTCGAGCCCTTTTTCATCAAATATAGTACTATAGCTCCGCAAATATGGTTAAAAATTCGTTGAAAATGAGCTAATGTCACACTTTCACGCTATTATTCTATTATTATTATTATTATTATTATTATTAGCACCGCGTCTTACTACCCGTTCGGGCTGTACGCACTTACGCTAATGTGTAATGGTAGGGTGATTGTGAGATGAAATGGAGGACCTACAGTTTAACGTGGAATCCGAACCACGGTGGAGGCCCGTCATTCCCCACATTCACAATATGTCTTGTCAGAGGTGAAGGAAAGGTTTGGTAATCAGATAAATCTGTGCCGGGACCGAGGATTGAACCCCGGCCGCCAGCACATAAGTCTGACACCTTACCCCTAGACCACCAGGTCACCTATTATTCTATTAATAAAGCTCAAACTATGAGGTTTTTGGTGAAAAACCCCTATCGGAATCTTTTTACTTTATTTTGGTTTAAACAGTTTTTTTTGAAATAATGCATCGTAGAGTTAATTACGTCAGAGCTGAATGACTGCGAGGCAATTTGTTCCCTAACGAGGCGGCCCCCTTATCAATTGACGTCATAGTTGTTATTTAGTGTCCCACGGCTATTTTTCGTGTAACAAGTGAGGCAGTAACTCTACATTAGCCTCGTGAGAAGGGAAAATTCGTTTCTATTTGAGGAATGTGTTAAAGTTATAAATAATTTAATTAACGCAGGGAATCTTTGCTTGCGTCATCGACATACAGAAAATTCAGCGATGATTAATCAAATTTAATTCTACAACAATTCTCAGCAAATAACATCCAATTGAGCTTTGTTAAGCTCAATTTAAAATGTGAATATTTTAAAATACATTAACTCTCATGACTAGAAACGATAACAGTCATTAGAACCCGCTTCGGGGGTCGAAAGATCTAAGGCGTTACTCTCAAGACTAGACTGCTGATCACGTGGAGATCGGAGTTTGAATCCCGATCGGGTGTATAGGGGGTGTTTCTCACCCAAAAGTTTTCCACTATCCCCTGGGGGACAATTCGGACACACTTCCTCTAATTTCAACCTTCCTCATCCCTGAAATATTAGCGTTAGTACATTTTGCATTCAGCCCGAACGGATGGTGAAAATAAGTAAAAAACCAAATGTTGGTGAGGTAATATCACTTTGCATTTTTTCAATTGCCACTCATATCACTTTCCTGACAAGTTCAACACTAGATATCATACTAGACTCATCAGCGGCCACATGGTCTAGCGCGCTACTCTCGTAGTAGACTAGACTGACCACGACAGGGAGATTGAGGTTCGAATCTCGGTCAGGCGTACCCAAGGTAGTTTTCCAAAATTGTGTTTCACACTCCTTCCATGAGAATGCGGGTACTCTTCCTATAAATATATTTTTCCTAGTCCCTAAAACCATTAACGTGATTAGAATATAAAAGTATAACCCGAACGTGTAGTAAGACGTGGTGCTAAAAATAGTCTTGCTTAAAACCTAACAAAATAATAATTATTATTACTTTTATCATCATCATCATCATCACCACGTCTTACTACCTGTTCAGGCTATACGCCTATGTACTATCCAAACTAATGTGCTAGGAATAAGGGTGGGCTTAGTTCAGCGTGAATGAACCCATATTTGCGTGGAGGGAGATTGGAAAACATTTAAGGAAAAATCACCCTCGGTGCACCTGATTGGGATCAAGCACCAATTTCCCCGTCTTCGGCAGTATAATCCGACACGAGATTAGCGTGTTAGACCATGCGGTCACCGAAGCCGGTTTAAAAAAAATAGATAATTTGTTACAGTAGAAATAGTGACGCGAGTATTTATAAAATAGTTTATAAATTGTTAGTGTAAAGTATTTTTTTAAACTAGCGTGTTCGACACCAAGGTTTTTAACGACTTTATTTAAACGGTAGATATTGAGAGTGCAAATTAGAATAAATTCACCATATTAATGTGGATAGAGTACGGAACATAATTGGTTCAAAGTACTTTTAATTTGTTGAATCCAATCTTAATTTATTGCAGCCGAGTATTCAACACAATATATACTCCCTCCTTTCTAAAATGTTAATTCAAATTTGGCCCATATGTTGGGAAAATATCTATTTTTAAAATTAATATGACAAACATATTTTAAAATTAATTCTACCAATCGCTTTAAATTCAAAATAAAACCAATATTTTACATTAGATTGTATTGGATTTTTAAATAAATCTTCGCGATTGGAAATTGTTGAGCCGAGTTAATTGCAACAGCCCCGTTACAAATTAGACACCATGTTGCGTCATTATTTTATAATTATCAACATTTAATATCGTCAAGTACACAGATGTTAATATTGATACCTTATACAATAATTTGCTGTTAACAATTGCGGGATGCTTCCGACAGAGCATTCGGACAAACGAGCTTTCCATGTATTGATAATATCTATCAAATGCCACACAAGTAGAACGAATGAATTTACGTATGAATACATAAAAATAGATCTTTTAACTTTTCCATCAGTCAGATAAGGTTCTTATTATGAAAATTAGACTGTACCACCCCAGTTAAATGCTGCCAACTATCGTCATTTTCTTGAGGCGGCTCTACCACGGTTGTTGGAAGATATTCTCCGAAGTTGTGCGAAAAGGAATGTGGTTTAAGCATGAAGGAACAACAATATTTTGGGATACATACCCAAGATGTGTTAAATATGGCTTATGTAGTATTTCACTTTTATAAAATATCAATAAAATAAATACATAAAACAAGTTGACACCACCTTACACTATCTCGCATCACGATAATTGTATAAATGTTAGTACAATAAATGTGGTTACAAAAATGGACGTTAATGGTTTAATTTCTCTGGCTGTAAATACATTTCTGAGTGCGATTGCTGCTAAAAACTGATATTTAACTTTTAAAAAAACAACAGCTGTCAGCTAGTATATATTTGTTAATATAAATTAACAGCTGCCTGATAAATTAACTTGAAATTTAAAAATGTCCAAAAATTTTCCATTAGCTTGTGAAACCTTTTAAAATCTTGGTAACCAATGTTAGTTATGTCATTAACTGAATAGAAAAATACCTGTGTTATAACGTGATTGTAGAGTGTGTCTTGAATATTTTGTTCGTAAATGTACAGTTAAAATTTTAACTACATCGCATTGGTCACCATTTATTATTTTTCATAAGGCTCTGTAGAATATTAGACAATGTAAATGATTTTGTAAAACTAATAGTACGGTACATAACACAAACTTCATCCCACTTGCATCTTAAAATATATATTCACTAAAAACTATTACAATTTGTGAAACGAAACAATAGGTTTAGACATTGTTGTAGAAACTACACCAAAGATCATAAATTAAATAATATCACAGTTAATTTCTTTATGGCATTAGAAACTAAGAAAAGTGTTACAGAAAAATTGAGAACAGATACATCTTTGTCCACCAAAGAGCATAAGAATCAAATTCATATTCATAGACCTGAAGCAATATTTGCCTATAGCTCAGACATGTTTGTATTTATAAAAAATATTTAAAATAATATTTTTTGTATCTTTAATAGTATTACAACTTTACGACGACTAGTTATTTCGTATATAAATAGTTGCAAATAAATGATCAAAATTGGAAAATTTTCCTTATGTAAAGCACTCTCAAAATCATTTTCGCGAGAAAATAAAAATTGCCGTCTGGTTTATAAAAATCAAAACATTGTCTATATATAGAAATCAATCAAAATCTTTAAAGCGAATTTTCAGAAAACAGATTTTTTTTCTCTTTTTATTCTCTAGTAAACTACCCTTAATTTTAGGGTTAGATGTCTAATTCCTCAAGGCCCTCAGGGGGATCCTACGAAAACTTCAGATGCAAAGTTTTAACCCAATCGGTAAAATGGGTTTCGGCTCAAGCCAGAGGTCCAGAGAGACAGACGCCATTGCAAAAACCAATTTTTTGGTTTCAGGGGTACATGTTATCTCATTTTTTTGGTCTATCACGATACTTTTCCTCCGAGGTGTCGAGAGAAAGTAAGAACCTGTGAATTTTTTATACAATCTATTTGATGGTTCGTCAAAGTTACATCATATTTTGTTCCATCAAACAACACTAAGATAAATACGATAGTCATACCACACTTGTCCAGGAAGGTATACTGAGAGTGAAGGGGCCTATGCGTGGCTTTCCGGGTCGCCTGACTTCAATCCATTAGATTTATTTCCATGGGGACACTTGAAATAGCATGTATGTGCAGATTAACATGGAGATTTATATACAGGTAAATTAGGAGTGTGCGAAGCTTCGCAACAAATATTAACTTACACTTCACTTCTAAAAAAAATATCATGCTTCGACAGTTACGAATCTTTGCCAATAATCATCATTATCATCCAGCCACTATCAGGGTCTGTTTGTAACATAAGCCTCACCACCACCTCCTTTCCTCCGACCATCTCTCCCTCCACCTTGGTCCAGTCGTCTTCTCTTTCCTCCACACTCCTTATTCCTTTCAGTCATCTGTCCCTTGGTCTTCCTCTGCCTCCTACTCCTATCTTCATATTCAACATCCTCCTGGACCTCCTTTCACTCTCCATTCTTCTCACATGACCATACCACCTTAGTCGTGCCTTCTATATCCTGATATGGACTGGATCTTGATTCAATATTCATCTTATTCTCTCATTTCTCATCCTTCCAAATTTGTCGCACCAATCCTGCTTCTCAGAAATCTCCTTTCCCTTGCCTGCTTTTCGATTTTAACTTGTTCTTTCATTATCTAAGTTTCTTCAGCGTATGTCTTTGCCAATAACGGTCAGTTATTATTTTACATTCTCATCTTTTAGGTACAGTACAAGACAATATGTATTTGCAAAATGTCTAAAGTAATTGAGTTATTGCAAGCTGCGATTGTAATATTTAGTTTACTTCTGAAGCTACTAACAATTTTACAATAAAACAATTTACAAATAATTTTAGTGCATAACGTTATATAATAATCAAATAATATTTTTTCAAGCACAAAACAACCAACAAAAAATATTCAAACTTCGATTGGTTTCCGAGAATATTTCATGTCTTCATTTTTAGTTCGTTTAGAACTGAAAAGTTGATTTCACAAATCAATTATATATATATACACACACACACACACACACACACACACACAAGCACCACGTCTTACGACCTCTTAAGGTTATACGCATATCTTATTAATCCTTAACTCATTAGTTTAAGTTTGAATTTAGAGGAAGTGTACTTGTATTTGCGTGGGGAGAGAGAGAGTGGAAAACCATTTAAGAAAAACCTTTCTCAATACGCCCTACCAGGATAAGAACCCAGATCTCCCTATCATCAGTAGTATAGTCCACTGCGAGAATGAAAACTTAGGACCATGCGGCCACCGATACAGGTACGTGCAAATGTTGACGACCTCGTAGTGAAGCTGCACTTCGCTCGTTCAACCGTCCATGTCCGCATGTTTCGGGATGTACGGGATAGCATAATGCGATGATTTGTTTCCTGTCTGTAACTGTAAGGTGGCCAATTCGAACAACTTCTTTAAGTATGGAGGGCATTAGGCACTGGCCAATTCAATTCAAGCCTATGTAGGTGTCTTCCTAAATTTAGTTTAGCGTCGCACATGGGGCGTACTAAGTCTGAATATAAAACCGGCCTTAAGTTCAAGCTCATTAAGTAGTCTGGCACGACCAGGCTTAGAAGTGTGTTCACCGAGATTCAATACCCGGACGTATGCATTTTGATGTTCTTTTTCCATATTGTTTTCTACGTTTCTTTACCAGATGAATGTCGGCGCATTTCTTTTAAAACTCCCCTACTGCTTCATGTCCTCTTGGGTTGTACATCTACGACACCGGAGAATACTAAGATAAAATCAGAGGAGTTAGAATCTGTCCGGAACTATACGCCCTTTTTGTGCTCTCAGTTTTCAACCTCCCATTATAGGTCACGCAATCCACAATTTGTCCAACTCCCGTAGGACATTACTCACCCTGGTCAATAGCTCACGCTTCCAGCAGGGCTTCGATACACAGCGGCGAGAGAGGCGGGGGGTCACGTACACTCTGTTACAATAAAATGTATACCCGGTTACTTGGTCATCAACATAAATGGTGGTCACATGATATAACGAATCACACTCGTGGGGGAACTTTCCTGACTATATGATATACTAAGCGTGTTCTCTCCAAAGTTGTTTATCAATCTCTCTCCATGCAAATTAAGGCACATTCCCTATATTATTATTAGCACCGCGTCTTACTGCCCGGTCGGGTTATACACACTCACGCTAATGTGTAATGGTAGGGTGATTGTGAGATGAAATGGAGGACCTACAGTTTAACGTGCGATACGGACCACGATGGAGGCCTGGCATTCCCCACATTCACAAGATGTCTTGTCAGAGGTGAAGGAAGGGTTTGGTAATAAGATAAATCTGTGCCGGGACCGAGGATTGAACCCCGGACCCCCAGTACAGAAGTCTGACACCTTACCCCTAGACCACCAGGTCACCCACTTTCCTTATAACAAGAGTTTTTCTCATCACTATTCCACTAACGAAGTACACGTAAGCATATGACCTAAACGCGTACTAAGACATGACACCTACACTAGTGGACACAATGTCTAAATCAGTGTTCCACAAAACGTGTTCCGCTGCGTCAAATTAGGTGCGCAGTGCGATCACAACCCACCGCGCATCGCTCTACAATAAGAATACAAATGAAATTGGTAAAAGCGTCAGTCATTAGTTGTCCGTATTTCTTACTTAATAATAATTTAAATACGTTTGACAAAATCAAAAAATTTCACTCTAAGTTGATAGTTATGGTTTACCCAAACAACTTATGTTTTGAAAGAAACGTTTTAAAATGTTAAAGAAGAACAAAAACTTCAAACTTTATAATCTTCAAAATTTTGGAAGTTACTTTAGGAAAGAATAAAATCCTGGGAGCTGAAGGAGGAGGCAAAGGATAGGGCACATTGACAGCCTAATTTCACTGACAAAAGGAATGGACCTGTCGTAAGACAGAACACCTAATAGTATTATTAATAATATTTCTTTGCTAATTTGATTTACCGCACAACCGTTGGACTGGAAGCGTTATCTATTTTCTGCTGCCGAGGCGCGCACCCAAAATAAAACTGTGTTCCACCAAAAACAAAAACAAAGTACAGTTTCCCCATGGCTTCTTTGGTGCTGACTGACAGCTGACAGCTGACAGTTGACAGCTTTAAAAAGTTACCAGACCAAATTGCATATCCCTACACCGAACTAGATGATCTGCAAAAACATGTGTTTAGCATCTGTCACTTTTGACAGTCAAAATTAAGGTATATACCTATATGTTGACTGTCATAAGTCAGCTGTGAGCTGTCAGTGAGCACCAAAGAAGCCATGGGGCTACTGTAGCCTTGTTTAGTGTACCGTGAACTTTAAAAGTTTGAGGAACACTGATCTATAGCGTCATGCTGACTAGATAGACAATTGTGGGGGAAAGAGTTTCAAATTTTTCTTTATGCATTGAGGATGGTTTTCCCATAATCTTTCCTTCCCAATTAAGTGTATCTACTCCAAGCTACCTCCCCAATATTTAACCCTGGTAGTATTTAATTGATAACCCTAGTTTAAAAGTGCAACTGGTAATTTATTGACTTGAATTGACCATTGTTAATGGGGAAGTTAAGGTTTAAATCTCGAGATAGTGTTCCACTAATAATTTTACCCCGCAATGTTGTCACTTCCTAATTTTATGATACCTATATTTTGGCTTTAAGTATCCTTTGAAGCAAGTTGTGGTTCGGACTTGTATCGCTCTGTAAAAATCTGTTAGCCTAGGTTGGGTTTTAATTAGTAAACATCGGGTGTCGAGGTAAGCGCTTTACCTTAAGACTACTGAAGTATTAAATAAATAATTATTCATGATTTAAGTTATTTTATTCTTTTTAAATATATTCACACAAAATGAGCTTTGTACACCTAGAACTTCGATATAATCGACTTCCCTGACCTTCACATTCCTGGCTAGCCAGACTAGATGGGATTGATTTATTTTTAAATCCAATGCATTCCTTTCCTATATTCAATCTTTTGACTAACGGTATTCAAATTAAAGTAGGCCATAGGTGGTCTCACATCGTCAGTTTTAGCCCAGCCCTACTTCAAAAGTCTTATGACAATACAAATAATTCACCCAACACCAAACAAAATCATTGACTGTACTTTGCAATGCGGTCTAGTATAACACAGAGGAGAGACAATAGCGTGCCATTAAACTGCAATTAATTGAACGGAATAAAACGAAACTGGCGTTTTCATCTTTGTCGATGTGAAAGAGACAGGGGGGGGGTAGAGCTTTTGATGACATTAATTTGTTTTTGGAAATATATATGTAATGGGTCCCGGCACTGAATTGATCTCCATAACACAAAGCAGGATTATAAAATAAAAGAGAGCGTTTGTTTAGTAATTACATTAACCCTCTCGTCCTTAGTGATGAATAAAGAGTTATTTATATTGTAAGAAATACACTGATTTAAATGAAAGGTAGCAAGTACTTTCAGCTCTGAATTTAAAAAAAAATAAAATAATAATTACGGCTGTTACTACACATCCGTCCAAACATGATACTTTCGTTATGGAGCAAGAAAAAGGAGGGTATAATTAAGGGTCGAGAATATGAAGTTATTTGTAAATACAACAGTTAACTCGCTGCATGTAAATCTATGCATCCAATAACTGTTGCCATTCCAGCTACACACACCCGATATAATCATCGAGGTGACTGCTTTATCTTCACTCCCTCTTGGTCAACTGTTGCCAAATATCCTCATTTAAAGCTATGTCGGAAGGGGTAAGAAATAGCTACTGGTAACATCGACCATACAGCGTTGCGAAACTTGTCTTATATTTAAGGCAAGATTGACCACATGAAAACAAGGAAATGACAACTCTGTTTTCCAATAGTAGCCCCGCAGAACCCCCCAAAGATGATGCCCAGTGTAGCTTTAGAGTATCAGTTTTAGTGTACAACTTGCGTTTTAGTATTTCTTCTTTTTATTATTTTTAATATTATTAGCACCGCGTCTTATTACCCATTCGGGTCATACTCACGCTAATGTGCAATGGTAGGATTATTGTGAGATAAAAATGGAGGACCTACAGTTGAACGTGTGATCCGAACCACGGTGGAGGCCTGACATTCCACACATTCATAAGTTATGATTAATACAAGTCTTGTCAAAGGTGAAGGAAAGGTTTGGCAAGCATATAAATCTGTGCCGGTACCGAGGATTGAACCCTGGACCCCCAGCACAGAAGTCAAACATCCTAACGCTAGACCACCAGCTCACCTAGTATTTATGGGTATATCAATGTGTATTATCGTTTTCTAAAGTTCTTTGTAAACACCCGAACTAGCTCGAGTGGACGGCGTTACATTTGGTAGATTATAATCATTCAACATGCGGCAACTTTAGACTCATTCCTCACGCACAGTTTTCGGGAACTTGATGAAGGTAGCGAAGAGCTCGTATGAATACTAACGAGATGAAAGATACTACTGGACCGATTCCCGCATCAACAGCGACAAACTTTTCACTTCTGATCTGTTCGTCGACCACTTATGGAGTACTTTTGATCATATTCATTGTTAGGGATGCACACATGCAACCTATGTTACCTATGTCATAGAAGGAATATTAACTGGCAGCTAAAATAAATTACTAAATATACTTTTCAGTAATCATGCGTCAAGTCATCTGCAGCTGTCACTATTGACATTTATTATTATAAATTTTAAAATTAAACTAATAATAATAGTAAAAAGACACCATGGTGGGAGCCCGCAAGCGAGCTATACCGACTGATAGGCCACCGCCGTTAGCGATGATAATGCCAACATTTTGTGGATAGAGTGTGTCATATGGTCAGCACAACGAGCCCTCCAGCAATCAATCTTAGTTTTCTAGACCAGAGCTGCTACTTCATTCAAGTATATTCTAATTTGTCCTCACGGGGCTAGGTTTGACCCCGTTCCAAACACACTGCTTCACAGATAAATTTTTGGAAGCTATACCACAGAGGAATTCAATTATATAGATAGAAAAGCGTTTTATTTTTATTATTTACCACGGCTTCTTACTAACCGTTCGGGTTATACGCTTAAGTAATAATTACACTAATGGATTAGGAATTGGGAAGGTTGAATGTAGAGGAAGTGAACCCGCATTTACGTGGAGGGAAAGTGGAAAACCATTTAGGAAAAGGCCACCCCCAGTTCACTCGACCGAGATTCGAACCTCGATCCCCCCATCCTCGGTGGTCTAGCTCAACACGACTGGTGCGTTAGCTAACTACGCCACCGAGGCGGGTAGCAAAGTGTTATTATTATTGGCCACAAAAAAATGCATTTTCTAACAATTTCCTTCCTACTAAATTTCTACCCTATTATTTTATAAATATCCATCTATCTCTAAAGTCACATTGGACTTACAAATATAAATTATCTGAATGTTAATGTTAACATGCCAGCTTACATTTCTTAGCATTTAAACTTAAATTTTTTTTTCACAAAAATGTGTACATTTAGACAAAGCAATCCGAAGATTTAAAAACTATGACTTGTTTTCAACTGTGATGGAACCCTTAGCTCAGAAGGCAGACGTGGTATAGACTAAGCTAAGGTATGCATCACCAGTTTCGATCCAGTAAACTTAATCTCAATCCCGACTGGTTGAAATAAAAAATAACATGCATCTATAATAATTATTCTCATCTTAGATTCAGGAACAGCATTGTTGCATTTTTTTAAAACTCAATTTCATTTATCTTAAGTTAATTCACTCTCTAATACAGTACTGGCATAAGAAACGTAAGAATTTAAAAAAAAAATCAACGTGCTGCGTGTAAATGTTGACGAGGGCTCCCATGTCTCGGCACAGGGCCAAACTCTCCCCCCCCCCTTTCTGAACCCCTTCACCCAACGACTGTTGACTAACAGGTGGAGAGGTAATGACCACAATTATTTCAACCACAGCTTGACTTTGTTCGGCGCTACAAGCCCCGCACAAAGAGAGGGTTCACAACACTGCTACAACAGACTCGACCCTTAGATTTAGTTGAACAATAATGCGCTTGACTTACTCTGACAGTCAGGGCCCAATTCCCGATCAGCTAAACTATCAATTGTTTATTTTAAACTCTTCTCCTAAAAGACGCTTTATATTTGCATTTACAGTGAAACGTTACGATCATCAATATGTTTCTTTAGATTAGTGTCGGTGACATGGCGGTCTTGGGGTAAGGTGTCGGACTTCTGTGCTGCGGGTCCGGGGTTCAATCCTCGGTCCCGGCACAGATTTATCTGATTACCAAACCCTTCC
>CABEEJ010004553.1:0-20972 GCA_901482245.1 Timema douglasi
ATTCACAAGATGTCTTGTCAGAGGTGAAGGAAGGGTTTGGTAATCAGATAAATCTGTGCCGGGACCAAGAATTGAACCCCGGACCCAAGCATAGGAGTCTGACACCTTACCCCTAGACCACCAGGTCACCTCATTCATACTTAATTGTAGGCCCTACGTGGTTGATTTCTTCCATCTTGTTTCGCTTGGATCGTACTG
The DNA here is from genome assembly GCA_901482245.1 of Timema douglasi. Classification (NCBI taxonomy): domain Eukaryota; kingdom Metazoa; phylum Arthropoda; class Insecta; order Phasmatodea; family Timematidae; genus Timema; species Timema douglasi. Next base: position 199 of record CABEEJ010004553.1, read on the forward strand.
TACTAAGTACTCGTATTATTTATTACTTATACCCTGATTTTGGTAGGAATAACAGTAGAGAAAATTCAAACATATTATTTTACAGCCAACATTGATAACATTTTACTATATTATTTGTTTTAATTGATAGGTATTGATTATATTTATCAAAAGTGACAACTGCAGATAACATGACTTGATGTATGGAAATATTAAACTTGTTTTAGTAAAACTAACTTCTACTGTTCTTCCTACCAAAATTTATCACCGCGTCTTACTACCCGATCGCGTTGTACGCTTAAGTATTAACTACGCTAATAGGCTAGGGATCGGGAAGGTTGAGTTTAGAGGAAGTGAGTCCGCATTTGCGTGGTGGGAGAGTGGAAAACCATTTAGGGGGAAACCACCCCCAGTTCACCTGACCTAGATTCGAACCTCAATCTCCCCGTCCTCGGGAGTCTAGCTCAACACGAAACCAGCGCGTTATCTAACTAAGCCACCTAGGCGGGTAATGTATTTGTACTATTGGAAGCATAACGCAACAACGAGTCACCGGTGGCTGATATCAATGATAGGCAGTACGATTATATCCACACGTCCATCACAAACTCTGCCTTAAAATATGAGTTAAGAATTACCCTTGGCACTAGATGATCCCTGGATAACTTAGTGGTAGAATATCGCTGCGCTAAGTTAAAACTCCCGAGCTCAATTCCCGTGTTCAGGTGTCATTTTTCAATTTATTTGATATTTCTAGGAGTTTACATTGAATTTCCAATGACGAGGAGACCGGGGTTGGAATACCGGTTAGGTGTACTGAGTGTGCTTGCCCCTAAATGGTTTTCCATTCTCCCTTCACGCAAATGAAGGTACAGTTATTTTAAATTCAACCTTTCTCATCCCTATTACATTGGCATAATTAGTTTATATTTTACAACCTGAACGGATAGTAAGATGTGGAGACCCCCCAAAAAAACCTTCAGAACGAAAAAAAAAATTCCACGGCGTCAGTTCGCAACTGAGCCTTACCAACCGAGTAGCCACCATCTGCTGGCGAAGATAGTTCCAACTTCTGTGGATAGATGGTGTCATTTGGTCAGCACAACAAACCCTTCGGCCATTAATCTCAGTTTTCTAGACCGGAACCGCTACTCATGTATTCAAGTAACTTTTCGCTTGTCCTCACGAGGATGAGTTCCATATCCACTGCTTCACAGAAATAATCTGTAAGCGCTGGAGATCGAACCCGGGACCTCTAGATCTGTATCCAGGAACTTTGACCTCTATACCACAGAGGCGGTCCTTCGTAACGAAACTTGGCTAAAATCAACGTAACCTGAAGAAATAACAAACAGTTCCTCGTCGTTACCGATGTCTCATGGAAAGGCTGTGGTTATCATTTAGGACACCCCCCTACGTCTCGCCCTGACCACAATAATGACTTCATTTCCCTCGCAAGCCGCTAAACACGATATTTTCATCTCGGAAATTGTACTCGTTAAGTTTCGTCATGTTTGACACCGCAACAGGAGATTTGGAACTTTTTGTTTCCATCACATTGTTCGTGTGAAATGTCAAAGTTTCTTCTAAGAGGAAGGTCTGATGTCACAGAATAACCGCTAGACAGACGGTTAGCAAGAAATTCGCGGGGACGTTCAGCTCTAACGCAATATTTATCTGTACGATGTGTTATTTCAAAATATTGTTCACGCCAAAATAAAGTCAAAAGTTTCAAACAGCCCTATTTTTTCAGTTTTTATTAAAATAAAAAAATGTGTGAAAATTTGGCATTAGCACATTTTTCGATGACAATGTATTTGCAGAACTATTATATTAGGTTTGATGAAAAAGGGTTCTATATCTAGCCTTCCTCAATCAAGTGCAGTATTAAAGCCTCAAAACAGAAAATTTTAAGATATTTGAGAAAGGAAGTTTCGTAGTCTTCTTTCTCCTCTTTCTTATTGACATGACAAAGGGTGGTTGTAGGTGAAGGGTGGAAAAGAGTATAGGCTTAAACATAATAAAGAAGTATTTCCAGAAAACAACAGAGACTATCTTATTTAAAGCCGTGTGGCCTGACATCGATTTATACTTACTCGCTGACCGAAACGGCCGCCTTAATTTCCCTATAGGGGTGAGATTAACCCCGCACCGGTGGGTGCGTGGGTAAAGGCGTGAGTCTCACATGGTTTGATTTGCCTGTGACATTGAGTCCTCCAGACTAAGTTTACAATCCGTTTCTGATTTTGGGGGTCAATCCCCGAAATAATACTACTGTACCGGACTGGATTAGTGTCGAATTTGTTTGATACATTAATGTAGTTTGAATTTCATATGGATTGAAAAACGAGGATTCAATCATGTCACGTCCGACACTTTAACTCAGTTGGTAGCGTATCTGTCTACTTAGCTAATATCCCCGGGTTCGATGCCTGGCATGGCTGAAAAATGTATTAATGGTGAAATGTGGGCCCCTTTCACAGTGATGAATTAATGGCCGGGGGCTGGGTGTCGTATCTGTTATAGATTTAAGTTAGTTTATAAGTCGTGTGTTGATATAATCAGTCGGTTCAGAAAGTGCACGTTTAGTAGCTCGAATAAATATAATATAGTACCAAAAAATCAGGTCAACCCCCTTCGGTGGCTCAATGGTCTTAAGGCGTCACTCTCGCAATAGACTACAGGTTGCCGATGACAAGGAGGTAAAAGTTCAAATTCTGGTCGGATGTAACAATGGTAGTTTTTCCTAAGTATGTTTTTTACATTATACCTTCACGCAAATGCGGCTACACTTCTTGTAAACTCAACCCCATAATATGTGTGTAGCTCAAACGGGTGGTAAGACGCGGTGTTAAAAGACATGTTTATAAGGAATACCATTTTAATATCAACTAACTTATTCGGCTCTCTTCAGTGATCTTAGAGGGGCTGTTTCCAAAAATAACAAGAAAAAATTGTTACTTCACTGAGTCTAGAGCAGGGATCGATCGGCAACTATTCGATTCTGTTCGACCGGTCTATTTCACGGCAATTTCCAGTCTATCACGTAATACAACTTCATGGCTTTTTATTATTATTATTATTATTATTATTATTTAGCACCACATCTTACTATACGTTCGGGTTATACGATTTAAGTACTAATTACGCTAATGGATTAGAAATTGGTAAGGTTGTATTAGAGGAAGTGAGCCCGCATTTGCGTGGAGGGAGAGTGGAAAACCATTTAGGAAAAACCTCCCCCAGTTCACCTGACCGAGATTCGAACCTCGATCTCCAGGTCCTCGGCAGTCGAGCTCAACACGACTAGCGCGTTAGCCAACTACGCCACCGAGGCGGGTATATGGCTATTAAAATTCGATCTTTGAGTCTTCCAAATTCGCGAAAAATATCAAGCCCTTTCAAATGAGATTTGACTATGGCCATAATAAGATTGATCAGTCATAATAGGTAATGTTATAAGAAATTTAAATAGGGAAATGTACATTTTACTTATTATATATTTTCTTCTATAAAGGTGAGGACGTAAATATTTGAATATTTTTTTATTGAATTCATGGAACAAATATAAGATATAAGTACAAACAATAGAAGAAAAGGTAGAGTGGGGAAATAATAGATGATCGCGGGACCTTTGATCCATATTTTCTGTCTGATAATGGGAGAGAGCCACCACTCCAGGCGATCCAACAAAAATTGTTGCCCTACTAGGAGCGCATACCAAGGAAGAGATGGCGACTAAAAGAATGTATGACACGACTATTCTTTTAACAGGACAACACTGATTGATCCTTTTCGATACGTAAACGCACTACCACTCCTACCTACCTTTACACGAGATACGTTTAAGAGGGATAAAACCATGCCATCACTTTTTACAGTAAATTGTTTTGAATAGCTACGATTTAATGATAAATTGTCTCTTTCGACTGTTTACAGGATTTTGGTAGAAATACACTTTTAGAACAAAACAAAAAATTTGTGGTCAACATTGAACTATATTATTATTGCTATTTTATAGATATTTACTATAAAAACTGATCGTTTCGGATCAAATGACTTGACGTAATAATTAATATTCGAAAATCTATTTAGTAACTTTTCTATATATGAAATTTGGACTGTAGTTTCTCCAGAAGGTCTAAAATGAATCAAATATAGTGCTCCAGTACAAACATAGAGTTTAATTTTATTCACATGGTGATATCAACAGCTGTTGGTGAATATCTGTCATGAGCATAACAACATTAGATGAAAAACTTTTTAAATGAAGAAAAAAAGTTGTCATTAAATTCCAGGACACCCTTGACAGATATTCAATAACTGTTTATATCACTATGTGGAGAAAATTAAACTATATGTTTGTACTGGAGCAATATTTGATTAATTTTAGCAACAAAATAAATGTTTTGTAATAAAAAACTGAAAAACCACTGGCTTTAAAAAAAAATCAAATTCCTTTCCATCCTACCTCAAATACCATCAATAAAAACATGTTACTACAGCGCCATGGCACTGACACCTTTATTTTCCCTCCTTAGGAGGTTGTGCTACTGATTTGTATCACTCAATAAACATCTGTCGACCTCAGCTTGGTGTACGTCGAGCCATGAGGCGAGCGTCTTACCCCAAGACCACTGATATCTACTTATGGAAACTACCCTAAAATAATATAACGAATTGTTCTTCCTTCAGTGTCCTGGCCGCAATAGTCCCAGACAGGATCGAGCCATAGAAAGGGAAGGTGCCCCTTAAAGCTACCACTAACTGTATTGAGGGCTGTCTATTTTCAGGCGTCTGACTGTCTTTCTAGCACTTTAGTTCAAGATACGATACATGTATGTGTCTGCTTGGATATCTGAGGGACACTTTCTGAAACAGAAAAGGTTCGTTCAACGCAAGACTGACAAACTAACTTAATGTGGGCGTGCATTTATAATAGAATACATAGAACCCCTTGGTATTTAGGTGATACACCTATTAACTATTTCTAGCTACAGTCTGATACAGTCGCCACGTGTATGTGTGTGTTACAGCCAGACTACTACAGGGACGCGCCTCACTTTAGGAGAGTGGGTGAGGGTCCTGAGTACTGCCTAGAGATCCCTCGGGCTAAGATCGACTATACTGGGGCCTATTCCGTCATAGCCCGCAACAGCCATGGGGAGGCCAAGGCCGTGATATCTCTGCAGATCTACGCTAAAGGTGAGTCCACAACATGACACACGACTTATGACTCATTCACAATCAATAGAAGCCGCTTGTCGTGAAAAGGAATCGAGGCTATGTCTGGCCACTTGAGGTTCAATAAATTGGCAACTTCTTGTACATTCGTTTAGTTTCTTTTAATTATATATTAGTTCCTATTGTTTAAATTAACTCTTCCGTAACCCACTACGGTGACCGCATGGTATTAAGGCGTCACTCTCCATGATAGATTAAACTGTCAATGACAGGGAGATTGAAGCTCAAATCCCGGCCAGGTGTATTGAGAGTGGTTTTACCTAAATGATGTTTCACTCTCTCCTCCACGCGAATGTGGGTACACTTCCTCTATATCCAATCTTACTCCTCATTAATTAACTAGCGTAATTAGTGCATATGCATATAATCCTGACGGGTAGGAAGACGTGCTGTTAAAATACAGTATTCCAATTATTATTTTTTAACAGTGTTTCTTGAAACAGAAGATAAAAACAAAGCGTCTTACGACGAGCGAGCCTAATTGAACTTCTTTATCTATACCCGTTTTTTGTTTTGTTTTTTACATTTAGTAGTAACATCAACAGGTCTTAAATATCTGACATAAGCATAGTGGAATTTTATTAAAAACATTTTAAATGAAGAGAAAACGTCCCGGTAAAAAAAAATTCTGCAATACCCGTTTGTAGTAAACGATAATAAACGATTCGACTGAAGCTATATTTTATTTATTGTGTCCAAAAATATTATTTGCTATAGNTTTTAAACGAGCGTTCCTTTCCATCCCACCTTAAGGACATGAAGAATACTAAGGATGTGGAGTGTGTAAGACAGGACTTTCTGATTGGGAAACCCATATGGTAAAGCCACCATAATAACGTTGACGCTCCTCAGCTAATCGTGTTCTCGCCGACAGAGAGCGGAGAAGGCGGAATTAATCAATATAAGGAGATCTGTGGCAGTCATTATCCACATAGCGCCTTGCCCTCCATACTCTTCCACAGACCATTAATTACGATCATCAAGAAATTAATATCAAGATGGAATATGTGCATTTTATTAACAGACGAGTACAGTCTTCTCAAATAACAAATCATCGATTTGTGTTTTATTGAGTTCAAGTATAGAGGAATTATTGTAATAGTGAAATATTTTAATCTTAGAGATTATGATGGAGCTTTGCGTTTGTTTTAGGTAAAGTAATCACAGGTTTTTGAGTTAATGCGTTCAATACATATTTCGTATTTGAGGTAATATAAAAGACGCAGCGAGATACCATAGAATACTTGAAACTACAAGATTTAGGAAAAAAACTTTTAAACAATCTGTCAACTAAAACAACGCCCTTATTGAGAAATAAAAACATATTTTGAACTCCATCTTGTTAGTTTTTAGCAGATTTAATATTTATTTGTACCTTATCTCTAAATAAATGAGTGAGAGTTAATCAAAATAGAGATGTTTTCGGTCAAATATTGGTTTTGCGTTTATATTTTAATATAAAGTGACTTAGGTTTTTATAGCTCTGCCTTTATTTACATCGATCACCAAAAAGATTATAAATATAATCAGAGATGGAAATACTCAAATACTAAATTCCTCGAATCCATCGCGTCTTATAGTATCAGAGATATTCGAGATTCGTGTGGATCTCAAAAAATATTTCTAATACAATAATTATGAAAACCTTAACTTGATATAACAATGTTAAGCAGTTGGTAAAAGGAATTATAGACTCGTGTGGTTAGGAGAGTAAATAAATTGCCAAAAAGAACAAAATTGTATTAATATAATTAATTTACTAAAAAAAAAACGCCTCGGTGGCGTAGTTGGCTAACGCGCTGGTCGTGTTGAGCTCTACTGCTGAGGACGGGGAGATCGAGGTTCGAATCTCGATCGGGTGAACTGAGAGTGGTTTTTCCTAAATGGTTTCCCAATCTCCCTCCATGCAAATGCGGGTTCACTTCCTCTAATTCGACCTTCCCAATTCCTAATCCATTAGCGTAATTATTACCTAAAGCGTATAGCCCGAACGTGTCGTAAGACGCGGTGCTAAATATTATTTTATTATTACTAAAAAAAAGTGTTCTCTTTGCTGTTTATGACGTAATATACATGACAAACAAAGTCCATTTTTCAATGGAACCAAATCTTGAACAACATTTTAAACTACATTTTAAATATTTTCACTTTAACTTAAACTGTACATTTTTAAAGAACCTAGAATTCTAATTTGGATTCGAAACTCGGAAGAAAATTTAGGATTCAGATTCGAGGAATATGGGATTCGACCCATTTCTAAAAATAATATTACTTGTCAAACAAATTTGAAAAATAAAAAAACTGTCCAAACATGTTTTCTTTACATAAGAGCATCGACAAAAATAAATACAAAAGAGAGCCAGTATATTTTATACTTATTTTTTCAGTATTACAAAGCTTTCTCTGTACTCTTTTATTTAAAAAAAACTATTGATTTAATCGATATTGAACCACCCGTCTCGGTGGCGTAGCTAGCTAATGTGCTAGTTTCGTGTTGAGCTAGACTGCTGAGGGTGGGGAATACAAAGTTTCGAATTTCACTCGGGTGAACCTCCACGCAAATGCAGCTTCACTTCTTCTATACTCAACCCTCGCTATTTCTAGCCCACTAACGTAATTATTACTTAAGCGTATATTCCGAACGGGTAGTAAGACGTGATGCTAAAGTAAAATGAAAAAATATTGAACCCTGAACTTTTGAGTCAGACCCCGGCCAGCACTTTAAATGCCAGTGGTCACATTATTTTTTTAGATATTTAAGGTGCCCTTTAAGAACCAATTTCCCGGCAAAGATTTATCTGATTACTAAACCCTTCCTTCACCTCTGACAAGACATCTTGTGAATGTGAGGAATGCCAGGCCTCCACCGTGGTTCGGATTCCACGTTAAACTGTAGGTCCTCCATCTCATCTCACAATCACCCTACCATTACACATTAGCGTAAGTGCGTATAACCCGAACGGGTAGTAAGACGCGGTACTAATAATAATAAGAAGAAGAACCAACTAACTATTATATCTGCACATTCCTTATAAACTACCTTAAATACATAACAAACACAACACCCAGCCCCCCTGTCATTAAATCAACCTTGTGAAAGGGTAAAATCACATTTCACCAGTGATAAATTTTTCAACCAAGCCAGGAATCGAACCCATTTCCTAAGCTCAGTAGACAGAAACGCTACCAACTGAATTGAGGTGACCTCGTGGTTTAAAGCGTCCGGCTCGCAGTATATTAAATGCCCATTGACGGGAATGTTGAGGTTCAAGGATTCACTGGGGTGGTTTTACCTGTGAAATCTATCAATGTAGTTTCCCAACCCCTCATCTCCAAAAATGCAGGTGTATTTCGTACATACAAACATCCCCATCCCTTAGATTAATAATATATATATTCATACATTTAGGTTTCCAGCCCATGTACTGGGTCAGTTTTTTTTATTCAAGCCATATATTTTCCACTACCAGCTTGCTAGGACTGTCATATGCCTTATAACTTAAGACTAGTACAGGCACTACATCCAGTCCCCAGGCCGTCAATTCATCACTTAGAAAGAGTAAACACACATTTCACCAACGATTAATTTTTCGGCCATGCCAGGAATCGAAACCGGGACCCTTAGCTTAGTAGGTAGTCACTCTATAAACCGAGCTAAGGTGTCGGATAATAATATTTGTATCAATCCTACTGATTAAAAGATACACCGCTAATTTGAAATTACTGTCCGATTTAAATTTAAAAAAAGAATATTTTTGTCAGTTTATAAATATATTTTAGTCATACGTCAAGACATGTGATCTGCAACTATCTCTTTTAATAGATATTATCAATATCTATAAAATAATCATAATTAGTCAAATATTATCAATGTTGACCATAAAAAAAGTTTGTACTTTCTTAAAGTTCCTTCATAGCATATTTCTACTGTAGGTAACGTTTTGTTTACGTTTGCATTAAATCATGGTGGATTTGGTTCAGATAAATCTTTTTTGAGTTGATAAAAATATTATCTGTGAAGTTGATCTCATCCAACTTGAGTGGCATCGTTTAATCCCGTATCAAGGCTACGGATGTGTTACTAAACTGTCAGAAGGAGACATAGATCTCTCGCGCAGTGTCGTTTTGTTGTGTTGTCCATTCGCGGGTGAGACATCATCGGCGCTGGGTCCGGAATTATACTAGGAATGAGCTCGTAGCATCGTTAGTTTCCATCCATACACTCCGTATCCGTAAGGTCCGTAGTTCTTAAGAAGAGATCCACTCTACAGTAAGAGATTGCTCTGTATACATAATCTTAATACGTAATGTCTTAAGTACGTAAGAATAGATTCACTCCACAGTAAAAAATTGTTCTCTTCACATAATCTCGATACGTAGTATTTGAAGTACGTAAGAAGAAATTCACTCCACAGTAAGAGATTGTTCTCTTTACATAATCTTGATACGTAATGTCTGAAGTGCGTAAGAGGAAATCTACTCCACAGTAAGAAATTGTTCTCTATACATAATAGTGATATGTAATGTCTTAAGTACACAAGAATAAATCCACTCCACAGTAAGAAATCGCTCTGTATACATAATCTCGATACGTAATGTCTGAAGTACATAAGAAGAAATTCACTCTACAGTAAGAGATTGCTCTGTATACATAATCTTAATACGTAATGTCTTAAGTACGTAAGAAGAAATTCACTCCACAGTAAGAGATTGCTCTGTATACATAATCTTAATACGTAATGTCTTAAGTACGTAAGAATAAATCCACTCCACAGTAAGAGATTGTTCTCTTTACATAATCTCAATATGTAATGTCTAAAGTACGTAAGAAGAGATCCACTCCACAGTGGCAGATTGCTTTCTATACATAATCCTAATACGTAAGGTCCGTTGTACGTAAGAAAAGCTATACTCCACAGTAACAGATCGCTATATATACATAATCTCAATACGTAAGGTCCGTTGTACGTAAGAAAAGCTATACTCCACAGTAAGAGATTGCTCTCTATACATAATCCCAAAATACGTAAGGTCCGTTGTAAGTAGGAAAAGCTATACTCCACAGTAAGAGATTGCTCTCTATACATAATCCCAATACGTAAGGTCCATTGTACGTAGGAAAAGCTATACTCCACAGTAAGAGATTGCTCTCTATACATAATCCCAATACGTAAGGTCAATTGTACGTAGGAAAAGCTATACTCCACAGTAAGAGATTGCTCTCTATACATAATCCCAATACGTAAGGTCCGTTGTACGTAGGAAAAGCTATACTCCACAGTAAGAGATTGCTCTCTATACATAATCCCAATACGTAAGGTCCATTGTAAGTAGGAAAAGCTATACTCCACAGTAAGAGATTGCTCTGTACACATAATCTCGATACGTAAGGTCCATAGTCGGTAAGACGATTTATACTTCATAGTAGCAGATTTATCTCTACACATAATCCCAATACAAGGTCTGTAGTTCATAAGAAGAGATCCACTCCAAAGCATCAGATTTCCTTGTCTATAAAGTCTGTAGTCCGTAAGTCCGTTAGTCCGTAACCCTACGTAGAAGTGGAAACAACTTTAGCGTTCTTAATAACAGCTCTTGAATATCTGTCATGGGCATCGTGGAATTTGACCAGAAACCTTTTTAAATATATAGAAAAAATCCTTGTCAAATTAAGCTATGCCCATGACAGATTTTTATGGAACTGTTGAGACAACCATATATAATGAATTTTCTAAACGTATTGTTGCGTCTCAACTATTCAACTATTAATAATTGCATTCCTTGGGCTAATGATTAATTATCTTGACAAAGTATTCCAAACTTGACTAAAATTATATGATTTTTTTCTTCGACTGAATTGTTGGGCTTTTTATGGATGGAAACTAGAAGGTTTACAGTAAATAAACATATTGCCACATATGAACTATTTTATTAATAATATATTAGGAATCTATGTACATCATAATATTAAACAATTAATATAACATGTCTTCTCCCAAAATGTCCAATGTTTTCGTCTTGTTTACTTTCGATGGCAACTCAGCTATCCCACCTTACCACAGCACACAATAAACCTATATCTCCTTGTAAACATATTCATATAAAATTCAAAATACATCAAACGTTGGCTACATCAGTCTATATTAAAGCAATATTTGATTAAGTTTGTCAAAAAAAGGTGTGTTGTTGTTTTTTATCATAGCAAAATGACCTTAACTCGCTTTCCTTTCCCATCCCCACCTTAAACTTTACTCTACTTATCCTGGCAAAACTCCACGAGCACGCCACTGAACCAAGGTCCCCAGGATCCGTGATTGACCCCCCTCTAACCACATAGATATAACGAGAGATTGACCTTGAAACCAACTATTCCACCAAGTCGGTGGCGCCTCGTGTTGCAGTACATATGGACATAATCTCTATAATTTGAGCCGGTAGAAACGTTATGTGGCGAGCCAAGTCGACTGCAAATTAATCGATACGACCGCCGAAGCCGGCGTGTATTATATATAATGAATTTTGCTACGGCTGACAGCTTGGGACAGTAATTAGAAGAGATTGTTATCATAGAAAGAGAAAAAGTGTGCGTTGAGTGGACTCGTAAACACGTTTCACCAACCTCCCAGAATGTTACTAGATTTTTTTAAATATATATTAACAGTATTTAATGTGTGCTTTTTAAATCAACTGATTACATCAACAAACGCCTTACAAAGTAATTTCACTCTAAAAGACACGACAGTCGGTTCCTCCTAAACATCGGTTCATCACTTTGAAAAAGGGGGAATCCCATTTTCCCTACAATGATTAGAAACTTTGTGGTAAATAAAACGATTGGATTGCATCAAACAAGAAGTGGTTGTTGGATGAGTTGTTAATGGTTTTCCCACGTGTCGTTTATCCACGTTAATTCTAGTGTATTTCTTATACAATATCGTTAACATTTCTTACTCCTTAGAATAACGTTTCGTTCACGACAAGGGTAGCTACAGTCCTATTTTCACAGGAAGGACGGTTCAAAAGATACAACAAACCGCTCAGGTGGCCGCGTGGTCTAACGCGCTACTCTCGCAGTAAACTAGGCTGCCGATGACGGGGAGATTGAGGCTCAAATATCTATCGGGTGTATTTTCCAAAATGGTTTTCCACTCTCCCCCCACGCAAATGCGGGTACATTTCCTTTTAATATAACATCCTAATCCCTAAAACCATTAGCGTTATTTTTCATCGAGTAGTAAGATGCGGCCCTAAAAAAGAAATTGTGGTCTATAGAGAACATTGTACTACTATTACTATTACTGTTATTTTATAGCTATTGATAGTAGCTATCAAAAGTAACAGCTGCAGAACACATGACTTGACGTATGAAAACGTGAAAGTAGCTCTAGTGACTTTTCTTGCTGTCATTTAAAGAGGTAGAGACGAGTTGAATAGTGTATGATAAATGTAGCCTGAATCATCAGTGTGGCTGGAAAAAGGCCAAACTAGGTTTAGCCTTCCCTCTAATTGCACCCAGCCAAGAGTCAAACCTTAGGTCCCTCGTCAACGGCGACTAAATAGTACGAGAGTCCCTAACGACATATGGGCCAGTTTCATAGTCAAATTGAGTACGCCTCAAGGGCGGCGCTACACTAAGTTCATGACGACACCTGCCTAAACCAGATTGGAATGGGCCAGTTTCCTATGTGAGAACGGCCCATTCCATTCGAGTTTAGGTAGGTGTCGTCTTGTATTTAGTGTAGCGCCGCACTTGAGGCGTACTAAATTTGACGATGGAACTGGCCCTTAGACTACAAGGCCACCACCATTAAGATTGTATATATTTTTTCTCAAGGCTGTAGTTACGTTTTGATAAGTATTATTTTCAAATTTATTTTATCCATCCCCATCATCCAACGGTCTAAGGTTAAATAGTACAATAGATTTGACTGCTGATTACGGAGAGGCCGGGGTTCGAATCCAGGTCGGGTGTACGGAAGCTGGTTTTCTCCTAGATGGTTTACCACTCTCCCTCCACTCAGGTGAGGTTACGCTTATTTTAAATACAGCTTTTTTTTTATCCCTAACACATCAACGTAATTAGTACATGTGCGTATAACCCTAACGGGCAATAAGAAACGATGATAAAAACAGGTCATGTAACTCGTCATTATGTAACCTCCTCCACTCTCCAATATCTTAATTTCTTGTTTGGACCAAATATCTTCCTAGGCACCTTGTTTTATAACATCCTAATTATTATTTTTTTCGTTATGTAAGATTAGAAATAATGTTTCACACCCATAGAGAACAACAGGTACATTTATGGTTTAGTATATTCTGAGTTTTACATTCCTTGACAGTAGGCGAGATGCTAACACCGGCTGCTACCACGGATTAACATATAAAAGGGCGGGAAACAATCATCATGACTTGGCCGCACGCGATGCGTGGTAACTTTTATTCCCACGGGTTTGCTAACCTGTTGCTCTTTCCACTCCCGCGCGGTGACAACTGTATAATTTGTATGAAATCCCTCCAACATAAAACTTCCCGAAATGTCAGTGGGACACCGAATTAGGTAGGCCATTCAAGTTTTGGTAGGTGTGGACTTTTTTTGTGCTCTGCTTTCTTCATTGTACTATATAAGTTAATATGTATGTACTTGTATTTAATCTGAAACCAGCTGAGTACCCAGCGTTACCGGGGAGGTTATTAATTAAGTTCAAATAAATATTGTGGTGACCTGGCGGTCTAGGGGTAAGGTGTCAGACTTACATGCTGGGAGCCGGGGTTCAATCCTCGGTCCCGGCACAGATTTATCTGATTACCAAACCCTTCCTTCACGTCTGACAAGACATCTTGTGAATGTGGGGAATGCCAGGTCTACACCGTGGTTCGGATTCCACGTTAAACTGTAGGTCCTCCATTTCATCTCACAATCACCCTACCATTACACATTAGCGTAAGTGCGTATAACCCGAACGGGTAGTAAGACGCGATGCTAATAATAATAATAATAAAATAAATCTTATCAAAATTTCAGAACTTTTGTTTCTAGATGCGTGTGTTCGTGCACATTGGCTACTAGTTTAAAAAAAATTCACACCTCTGCTTGCGGTAGAGATCGCGAAATGCTCATATCAGACAAACTCTTCATTCTGTTAATATAAATATGCTATATTTTAAGATTATTCGAATCCCATATTCCTTGAATCTGATTCTCGAATCCGAATATTTAATTTTCTTTGAAACCTTGAATCCAAACTAGATACCTAGAATCTTTAAAAAATGTTCAATATAAGTTAAAATGACAATATTTAAAATTGACAAATTATATATTGTTTGTTATGTCTATTAAGTCTTGAACAATAAACAAAACATTATTTTAGTAAATTAATTATATTAATACAGTTTTGTACTTTTTGTGATGCTACTATTTTCCCAATTACACAAATCTATATAATCCATTTTACCAATTTCTTGAATTTGTTATTTCAAGGTCAAGGCTTTCGTAATTGTGTTCTAGATATCGTTTTGAGATTTTTACGATTCATTAATCTCTCGAATACGATAAAATTCGAGGTATCGAGTATGCGAGGATTCTAACTCCCATCTCTACCTATACTACATGAACCAATGAAAAGTCAGATAGTTTAAGTCAGTAATTGCTTATTTTAAAGGTTATTTATCAAATACTTTTTTTTTAATTAAATACAATGCTATGTTATTTAATTTTATGTAACCACCTTTTATTCAGACATATGATATTAAAAAAAACTCAAATTTAAACAACATAATAACAACCCCCCCCCCCTCCCTCGCCCAACCATCACCACCAACACCCGCTTTAAAGTATCCCATGGAACCATGCTCAGTCACATGAATTACACTGATGGAATTTGGATGAGTAAGGAAGGGTTTTAGATAAAATGCATAAGCATTCCACGTGGAGGAAAAGTGGGAAACCATTTAAGAATAAAACCACGTTCAGTATATCCATCCGGGATTCGAATATCGTTCTCCCTGTCATCGTCCAATCCAGTCCAACACGATAGTTACGCCAATAAGGCTACACAGAAAAAAAGGTGTCAATCTCGTCTTAACTGGGTTGACAGTGGTTGGGAGGTCAGGGTCAGAATCACAGATGGGTGTCACTGTCCCTTCACGTGAATGCGGGTACAATTCCTCTAAATTCAACCTTCTTCAATCCTAGCACACTAGCGTAATTATTGGTACATATTAGTATAGCACAAAGGGTAGTGAAGTACTGTGGTAAACAGTTTTTTTTAAACAATATTAGGATGGATTGGATGGGTAGTAAGATACAAATAAGAAAACAATCAAATTTTAATATAATCAAATCATTTCAAATTAATATTTATTGTTTGAAACATTCATTTTTTAAGATCTTTTTAAAAATTATTTTGTAGTGCCGATAGTGGAAAGTTAAATTTCTAGATCGTGTTTTAAGAGTGACCGCGGATAGTGTTATTATGGCGTGAATAATTTATTTACGTCTTATTCCGCGTGATTAAACCACTTCTTGGACTGACGTCATACTCATTTAAAAGGAGATCAATCCTTTTCGTAAATAACCTCGATGGTAATTACTGTCCAATCTTCCTTCGACATACTAAATTTTACATTAGCGTTTTACACATAATTTATGGTTATTAAAGAAAACAACTGTTCCGTTCCTTTTATAAATAAAATGGCACTAAATCTCTTGAGAGGTAAGGTTAGTCATGTGACGACGACTTTATCGGCTCCTTGTTTTGATTTCACCAAAGATTCCTCCACACACCATGTTTAGTCCTCTCAAGGTTTTCTTCTTCGTTGTACTTACTGTTGACATTTTACAGACCTATTTGGGAATAATCATAGGCTCGCGGGGCAAGGGGGTAAGACGGGGAGAACACACACTTTATTAATCAACTCTTTATGACAGGATGTTTTTCTTTATAAAATCTCACTTGTGGCCTTACGGTCTAATGCATAGGTCTCGTAATAGGGTGGATTTATGGTGATAGCGTGGTTGAAACTAAAACCCCCATCTGACCAATAATACATATATAATCTCTCTTCTACACCTAATGTGGGAATGTATGTTATCACCTACTCTGTACCCATTTGACCAATCATACATAGGCTCTACTCTACATACCTCACATGGGAATGTATGTTATCATCCAATCTGATAATTTGACCAATCTGTTCTACACACCTCACATGGGAATGTATGTTATCACCTACTCTGTACCCATTTGACCAATTATACACAGGCTCTGCTCTACATACCTCACATGGGAATGTATGTTATCATCCAATCTGATAATTTGACCAATCTGTTCTACACACCTCATGTGGGAATGTATGTTATCACCCACTCTGTCCCCATTTGACCAATCACACATAGTCTCTGCTCTACAAACCTCATATGGGAATGTATACTCGTTGATAACTGACCAATGAGTGTTCTACTGAGTCATAATAACATATCACAGGTACATTTTAAACTAACTTTGTTTATCCTGGCAACAGTCTACGACACAACACTGGTTCAGTCAAATATTAATAGCAAGAGTCTTTTATTAAATAAACATTTTTTTACTGTGGCCAAAATTGATAATAATTTTATATATTATTTTTTATTTTATAGTTATTTATAATATCTATCGAAAGTGGCATCTGCATATTACATGACTTTACGTGTGAATACATTAAAATAGATCTAGTAACTTTTCTGTCAGTTAAGGCCCTCCCTATGAAAATTGTACTGTAAATTTCACGAGATGCGACAACCCATCAATTTTAAGAAACTGTTAAAAATCCTGGTGTGGCCAGTAGTGTCGGTAAATTGTCCAATCTATTCTTGTACTTCCCTCTAGTGAAAGTTCAGGACACACAGCGTGATTTTTATTAAAAAATACCCTTCCAAAAGGCCTTTTTTAATACCTGAATCATTCTATATAGCATGATTCTTGTAGGAAAGCAAGGCCTTCCAAATTGATGATAGTAAGAAAATAGGGCTTAACGTTCGGGTCTTGTCATCGTGATTGAAGCGTCTTCTCTTGTCAAATTCAGACAGTGACGTCCCTCCCCCCTTCCTCCGACAAACAGACACCCGTAGTTCACCATACAAGGAGGTGCGTCTGCCACGATGTGCTAATGTGAGCGAAACCACTCCTTTCTGTCGGCCACCGCGAGTTTCACAACGCGACCTCCGTCATGGTGACGTCTTTAAGCGCCCTACATGGAGGAACAAGCGTCTGATCAGGATGATCACAACTGACGCGTTTAAATACCACTTGCTCTTCAACGAGCGTCGTCCTAAATATGACGTCCCAGAGTGATCACCGTCATCACGTGGAGTGTTGTTAGGGTAAGCAATGCTTGTTAGAGCTGTACTTGTGATGTTCTCCTCCACTCTGCCCCCATTTGACCAATCATACATACATTCTGCTCTACACACCTCATATGGGAGTGCACCCACTCTGTCCCATTTGACTAATCATTCATAGGCTTTGCTTTAAATATCTCACATGTGAATATATGCTATCACCCACTCTGTCCCCATTTGACCAATCATACATACATTCTGCTCTACACACCTCACATGGGAGTGAATGATATACCACACTGATAGTTGACCTACCTAACCATACATCAAGATTTCGACCAACAATCATGATTATTAGTAATTTATAAACTTGCATGAATTGCTACGAGACTAAATATTATTATTATATATGCTACATATTCAAAACGTGAAGCGATTCATTTTGGCAAGGATTCTCGGAGTTATATCAAACCGATTTTAATATTTTAAGAAAATTACTAAAACTTATACACCAAGAATGTGACCTAACAGTTTTTAATTTTAAAAATTAATCTAAAAGGAAGCCACCATTTCAGAAAAGATCATTTCTTTCGGTATCAATTTTTCAATTTTTCTTGTTCTACCAAACATTTTCAATAGCGAAGCCGTAATCTATTCACGAGTATTTCGTTAATTCTGGGAATGTATTGACGCTATTTAGAGTCTTCGTTGTCATAAGAAATCGTTGACGTCTCTAAAAAAAATGTATTGAACTGTGGATTTGTAAAAAAACAAAACAGAAAAGTGTAAACCTATGCCGGAATCACGATCAACTTAACGTTCACTTAATTGTTCACGTAACGTAAAGTGAAGTAGAAGTTATTTTAGTGGTTTTAAATGGAAGCCATCACAATGCAGTTAACTTGACGTTCACTTAACTAGGGAAGAACTTCTCCGTGCTTTATGTGAACGTAAAGGACCGGCTACACGGAGTCGTACCGCACCGCATTTTTCTGGTGGAATGCTATCAATTTTTTTTAAATGCAAGTGGCTACACGAGCCCCCACCGGCGCGGACGAATCGTCAAGAGAGCATTGCTTGGTGCGGACCGTGTAGACAGACACCTACTCCGGAAATAAATGTTCGGGAGCTTCCGAACGACATTTCTTTCACAGCCGTGTCACGTGTGACGCTGTAGTCATTGTTTACAACATTACGTACAAGATAAACAATATTAATGAATCAAATATCCAAAGCTATTATTTATGCTTTTTAAGTGAGGATTACTCCATCTAGATATCATATTCTGAAAAGTTAAAAATGACACCCAGACACGGGAATCGAACTCGGAACCTTTGGCTTAGTACGCTAATGCTCTTCCTACTGAGCTATCCAAGATTCGTGTCGTGCCCAGGGTCATTCTTCACTCAAATTTTAAGGCAGAGTCTATGATAGACGTGCGGAAATCGTCGGTTACAAATATGCAATCCCGTACAATTATAATAAGTGTACAAATGGCAGCATGAAGCCAATTACTGAGTCGAAGGTGGCTGCGTTATCTGATAGCTCATAATCTTAATAAAAAAAATCACATATTTGTAGCTGACAATTTCCGCACGTCCATCATAGACTCTGCCTTAAAATATGAGTGAGGAATGACCCTGGGCAAGGGACGACTCCTGGATAGCTCAGTGGTAATAGCATTGGCGTACTAAGACAAAAGTCCCGGGTTCGATTCCCGTGTCTAGATGCCATTTTTCAACTTTCAAAATATAAACAAAATTATATATAACAACTTATTGAACAAAAAACATTCCTCTTCTTAATTATTAGCTAACTTAAAACTGTATTCTTCGTAATTAATAGCTAACTTAATTTTGTGAAAATAGGTGAAAGCATATGCAAGTAAAGATAAAATTACATTCTTATTTTGTAATACGTAGAACTCAGTCTATAAAGAATATACAAATTGTTAGAAAATGCGGTGTGGTTGGCTCCTTGAAGCCATACGTTTAAGGGAAGGATACCACGTGGTATAGCCAGACAATCATTTTTCGAGAATATCAACAGGGCTATTGAGTACTGCTTCATTTGTTTGTTTATGGAATGCAAACGGCAGCATCGGTATAGATTGTCCGCGTCTCGCGAACTACAAGAAGTCGTAGCCTATTGTTACTCTTTGTTTTGTACATCCAGTAAAGCTTCTATTGCAAGTATTTGTAGCCTAATCAGTCCTAAATACTTGGGTTTCATTTTAGTGGACAATTTGTTTTCAAACAGCCCAAATTCATTGCCTGTACTTTGCTAGAGTTTTTACGTTACGTCACGTTACGTGAACGTTAAGTTGATCTTGATCCCAACGCTACACAGGGCCTTACTTCAGACTTGGACTAGCGAAGAAATAATTTTACCTTAGGGATTTCTCACTCTGGGTACTACAAGTATGATAAAATCATCATCGTCATTAGGTCATCAATCTTGTGATTGGTTTGTTACACCTCTCCACTTTAACTATCCTGGGCCAATTTTTTTTACATCTTTGCACATTCTTCTGACAACATCATCCGCCATCTGCTTCGGGTTCGCCATTCTTGATCTCCCTCTTGAATTTTTCCCCTCCACACCTCTTCTTATTATCTTCGTCAAACTATCATGTGTCAGTATATGCACTACCATGTTAACTCTTCTTTGCTGTACAGCTTTTAAAAGTTTCCTTTCTTCATTTGTCTTTCTCAGCACTTTTGTATTTGATACCATCTCTCCATCCATGATATTTTCAACATTATTCTAAAGCACCACGTTTCAAATTCTTCTAATTCTATCAAGATGATGAAATAAATAGTGATAATAAAAATCATTCTAGTATTTATTGTTTCTAAATTCTAATATCAGATTTTTTGTTTTGTTTCGCAGGTCAGGGCAAGGAAGACAAGATGGACCACAGCTCCATAAAACACAGGTCAGTTGGAAGATTCAAGCGTCTTAATTACTCTCTGATTATATCCTTGTATGTGTGTGTGTGTGAGGGAGAGACATAAAGGGTGAAGACAGGATTCGAATTAAGTTTATATCCAATCTTCAGCAACTAAAATCTCTGCAGTGGCTGATAACCACAAATCAAGGCCTATTAGACGAACCCAGGAGGTTGGAAAGGCTAGGAGGCACCATTCCAACGGTGTAATATATAAACAGTTATATATACATTATATAATACCAGTAAACTCTTGCGAAACTTTCGCACATTTAACCC
>CABEEJ010004553.1:20983-47036 GCA_901482245.1 Timema douglasi
CCCCCCCCTCCTTTCCAAGTGATTTAGTATTTTGTTGGGTTGTTGAAATTAAATACTCAGTGAAGTGTATAAACAAAATAGCAAAGAGAGTTTATTTTTGGTAATTGATACAAAAATATTGTTACCTTTTACTTTTAACTTAAATTTCAAACAACAAATTTGTTTTAACGTAAACTGAGTATGCTATGTCAGAAATCGGTAAAACATCCTATTCACTGATACCTTATTCATCGTTGTAGGTTTTGTATTAGTTGAGAGAAACAACCGAAATAATATATAGGATTACTGTTGGTTTGTAGAGATAGGTGTTTAAATTAAATAATTTTATAATTATTTATAAAATAAAGAAATAATATCTAAATATTATATCCAATATTTAGAATATATATTTATTAAATTTATGATGAAATAATTACTTTAATAATGGTTTTAAGTATGATAAATTTTTCTACCATGGCGGGAATCAAACACGGAACCCTTAGTTGGACCGGCAGGCACACTACTGACTGAGCTAAGGCGTCGGATGTATATCAATATTATTGCTATACTATAGGTATTGATAATATATAATATATAAAAAGTGACAGCTGCAGATCACATGACTTTATATGAATAAGTGAAAGTAGATCTAGCTAACTTTACTAGCAGTCAGATAAGGTTCTGCCTAAGAATATTGGGTCGTAGTAGGTGTTATCCGTGGCGTGAGATGGTCTCCTAATGTACAGGATGACCGCCCTGATCGGTCACGTGGGCAGAAAGGGCGTAAATACTGCCAGGTAATTGAATAGCGTGTCTCCGTGATAACAGGTGGTTATAAACTAGCCGGCTCCGTGCCGAGGAGACCGAATTAACCAGGGATTACGGGCGAGTAGGTGTGAGAAATGGTTTACAAGCGAGTACAGCTTGTTTCAATAAAATAACATATCGGTGGACGGATGGTATAGTGCGTCAATCTCATATTAGGCTGGCCTGCTGATGACGGGGAGATCGAGGCTCGAATCCCGGTCAGTTCTACTGAGGGTGGATTTTCCTACAGGTTTTCCCACTCTCCTTCCAGGCAAATGTGGGTAGATCAGCTCTAAAATGCTTCTTCCCTAATCCCTAGCCCATTAGAGTAATTATCATAATAGTATGCGTATTGTTTGAACAGGTACTAAGACTCGGTGGTGGTGATGATGGTGATGATAATATAGAGGTCCCAGGTTTGATTCCCGGTGATGCAATAGGTATTTTCTTGAAGGAGAAGTCTCTCTATGGTTGGCCATGGTCTGATTAATTAGGCTTAAGTTAGGTTTATGACTTCCACTGGCTCCACAAAATCATCATCAGCACCACATCCGGGTGAATTAACCGCACCTATATGGTGCCCCGACCTCAAAAGACGGTTACATGCCCGCCACTCTTAGTATAAAACAAGGGAATGTCTAGACCAGGGGTCAGAAACCTACAACACGCGTGCCAAGAGTGGCACGCGAAAAGATTTGCAATGGCACGCTGGTCGATTTGAATAAAAATTATATAAAACCATTGATGTGAATAATAATGTAACTAACAACGTGTTGTATGTTTCAACAAGTTAATTGTTTTGTTTCAAAATTTCCCAAAATATTTTCTTCAGAACTTAAATTTTTCCAAACACATTTATAACGTTTGTATTTATTGTGATTCATCTGGTTTATATTAAAATATTATATATTCAAAAAAACAGTAGTTATTTAATGTATTCGATTTAAAAATATATTGTTACATTTACGTTTTACAAAATCAAATTAAATTCATTTTAATAGTTGTACTAGTTTTAACTAGTCTATAAATGATTTGGTTAGGCTCAGGTCGGTTGGCACGCTGAGCGACTTTGCAATATTACTTCGGCTCAAAAACACTAATAGTTCAATGTTGCCGACCCCTGGTCTAGAGGAATATCTAGATTTTAAATAAATAAAATAAGCTACATCCAAAACAATATATTTAATTATAGATAGATTTATTTATTTTCTAATTCACTTATCCCCTAAGATGTTTTCACGTGCCCCAGGTTGAATACCACTGTGAGGCGTCCAAGGCTCTAGAAATATTTTTTTTAAATTTAGCACCTTGTCTTACTACCCGTTAGGGTTATACGCTTAAGTACTAATTGCGCTAATGGATTAGGAGTTGAGAAGGTTGAATTTAGAGGAAGTGAACCCGCATTTGCGTGGAGGGAGAGTGGAAAGCCATTCTAGGATAAAACCTTCCCAGTTCACCCGACCGAGATTCGAACCTCGATCTCCCCGTCCTCGGCAGTCAAGCTCAACACGAAACTAGCGCGTTAGCCAACTACGCCACCGAGGCGGTTCACTCGCAATAGACTGGGTCGGCCGATGACTCTCTGGTGAGTGTACTGAGGGTGGTTTTTCCTCATTTGTTTTCCGCTCTCCCTCTACGAAAATGCGGGTACGTTCCTTTTAAATTCAACCTTACTCATCCTGGGCACTTTTGCGTAATTAGTACATAAATGCATAGTGCCCAAATGGGTAGTAAGACGAGGTACTAAAAATGATATTCATATGTTATTTTTCTTTTTTCACGTCATACTACCCGTCCGGGCTGTACGCATTTGTGTACTAAAGAGGTTTAGCGAGGAGGATTGAACTTAAGAGGAACCTTAGACCCTCCTTCAATGACAATCCAGACAACACGAGACTGAAGCCTTTTCCCACGTGAAATCCCTGTTAAGAGTGATTCACTTAATTAACATGCCAGGGACCTTCTGATAGTACTCGGATCCGAACCACGCACCTTGTACCTGTAAAATTATTCAATTAATATCCCCAAATGGGATTCGAGCCCTAAATCCAAGGACACTTAGATTGGGTTTTTTCCTTCCACAATTTAATCTATCACATCAGACATATATCTATTGAAACAATCCTTAGCCTGTATTTTAGGATAAAATAGTTTACATCACTAGCAGTCTGTCCTGGGAAACCAGTAGCAAAAATTAGTAAAAAAACCACGACACTCAAAACACCCTAACTTTGAATGTACACCTCGTACCCATTACGGTCCCAAATACTGTAATACTTTACGGCGGGAGTATAAAGAATGCCGCGAGGGCAGTGCTTTTGCCTTTTTTAAAGCAAAACATTTTCTTAGGCTAAATAAATACAATATTGCTTCAGTACAAACATAGAGATTAGTTTCCTTCACATGGTGATGTCAAACAGTTGTTGAATATCTGTCATGAGCATAGTGGCATTAAATTAGAAACCTTTTTAAATGTCAGAACACGCTTGACAGATATTCAACAACTGTTTATATCAGCATGTGGAGAAATTTAAACTCCATGTTTCTACTGGAGAGTTATTTATTTTATTTTGATAAAAAAAAAAGTGTTGATATCAAAACTTCAAAAATACTCTTAAGTCCATAACTCACGTTTCATACACCCCCACCTTAAGGTAAGAGTAATACTGTTACCTTTCAGGGTAAATAGAGTTTCTGATGTTTATTATTATTATTATTATTATTATTATCACCGCGTCTTACTACCCGTTCGGGTTATACGCACTTACGCTAATGTGTAATGGTAGGATGATTGTGAGATGAAATGGAGGACCTATAGTTTAACGTGGAATCCGAACCACGGTGGAGGCCTGGCATTCCACACATTCACAAGATGTCTTGTCAGAGGTGAAGGAAGGGTTTGGAAATCAGATAAATCTGTGCCGGGGCCGAGGATTGAACCCCGGCCGCCAGCATAGAAGTCTGACACCTTACCCCAAGACCGCCAGGTCACCGACTTTATGATTATTGTTTTTCGGGCAGTCAATAAACCAATATAAAGCCTCGACAATACAATACATTTAATATTTACCTACAGGCTGGATAAATAAGGAGGTAATTTATTAGAATATCAATGAGTTACGCACGCTCTTTTATTGGATTTATCTAAAAAGTTTACTCGGTTCTGTAATTTACTTCTGTTGTCGCTTTGAGTATATTATAAAAGTATTTTCTGTTATGGATATTTTAACTGAGCCGATGTGAATGTCAACCTAGTGCCCATATAAATAATGTCGTCCTTTTTTTTTCTTCACCACGTCCTACTACCCGTTCGGGCTACACGCTTCGTCAATATTAAGGCCGTTTTAAGGCTTCACAACTAAATGATAGATATTGTGAAATTATCTGGACGACAGCCAATTTGCCTCAGATTTCCATCTGTAATAGTATATTAAATCTTTCAATATGTTTTTGAGCATCGAGTCTGAGTTGAATATCATGTCTGAGGTAGTTGATTTCATAGTGGAAAGATTTCCTATTTTATGGGGTTGGAAATTTATTCCAAGACAGTGTCATTGTTTGTACAGTAAGAGCTGTTAACCATTTTTAAGTATGTTCTGGATGTAGTTTTGGTTTCAACGTCTCAAATAAAATTAATAGGATACTAAAGATAAGTTGAAACAACTATGTGTATCATTAATATAGTTTAATAATGATTAGTATTCAATCAAAGCAGGTGATATTGTTTATGAAAACATCATTTAATTTTGACATTCATAAGCAGTTGTATTTTTACTTTCTAATAAACATAAAATATTATACTCAAGAAAAAGTTTGACCTTGAGATTATATTATTGAGCTTAAGGTTTTTATTTGACACAAAACTAAAAATAAACGTTCTGTTAATCTCTCTGTCCATCATGTAATGACCTTATATGTTCTGTTATCCTGTATCTCTGTGATGACGACCTGGCACGTTCTGTTTCCCTGTAGCCCTGGGATGACCTTGTGCGTTATGTTTCCCCAAAGCCCTGTGAAGACATCCTTGTGCATTCTGTTTCCCCAATAACCGCGTGCAGACGGTCATCAAGAAGGAGTTGAAGGATACGTATTGCTTCCCTGTATCTTTGTGGAGATCCTTTGGTACGCTCTGTTTACTTGTAGCCCTGTGAGGATCTCCTTGTACGTTTTGCTCTCCTGTATTTCTGTAAATACCTCCTGGTGCGCTCTGTTTCCTTGTAGCCCTGTGAAGACCTCCTTGTACGCTCTGTTTCCTTGTAGCCCTGTGAAGACCTCCTTGTACGTTTTGCTCTCCTGTATTTCTGTAAATACCTCCTGGTACGCTCTGTTTACTTGTAGCCCTGTGAGGATCTCCTTGTATGTTTTGCTCTCCTGTATTTCTGTAAATACCTCCTGGTACGCTTTGTTTCCTTGTAGCCCTGTGAATACCTCCTTGTAAGTTCTCTTTCCCTGTATGAATACATAATTAATTGTACGTTATGTTTCCTTGTATCTCTGTGATGACCTCCTGGTACGTTCTGTCTAGCACTGGGAATACCTCCTGGTATGTAATGTTTGCCTATAGCCCTGTGAGCTACTCCCTGTACGTTCTCTTTCTCTGACAGCCGTGTGCAGACGCTGCCGGTCATCAAGAGGGAGTTGAAGGACATGCGGTGCTGTGACGGGGATGCCGTGACGCTGGAGTGCCGCGTCCACGCCACCCCTACCCCGGACATCCGCTGGGAGAAGGGCGGCAGGGTAAGTGGCGACTTTGGAAAGCTCTTGATTCACTTAAAACCGGCCGGATAAAAAACAAAGTAGATTACACTTTGACTTCTTGATTATGTATTTTATTAATGGTAGGCCTACATCCTAAGATCAAATATAAGAGCCCACAGGAGTTAAGACTTGCTTTGCTCGTCGCTGTTTACAGTCAAGTTGAGATTCTAATTCCGGTTAGGTGGGCTTAGGTTAGTTTAGTACGTTTTATTTACCCAGTATTTTTTTAAACTTTTGCCAGTATTACCCCTTTTGAGGCCATTTCCTTATACCAAGTACAATAAACAAATACTTGATATTTTGTCAAGTACAAACAGTTAGTCAAAATTTTAATAAAGCTTTAGTGGTAAGTTAAACAAAGCCGTGACAAGGAAAGAAATATTTATAAAAGTTAATTATATAACGTCAAAATTTCGTTAAATTTTTCATTATACCTTTTTTAATCACCCACCGCGTCTTACTGTCCATTAAGGTCACACGTACACTCACTAATTACGCTAATGTGTTAGGCATGAGATAGGTTGAATTCAGAGGAAGTGCACCCTCATTTATATTTATGGAGAATGTAAACACAGTCTAGGTATTCAGTACACCCGACTGGTATTCGATCCTCGATCTCCCCGTCATAAACATTCAACTTTATTGCGAGTGTGACGTAATAGGACCATTCGACCACCGAAGCGGGTTTTATCATACTTAATATTATAAAAATATACATTTGAAAAATAATAGATCTTGGTGGTACGTTGCGTACTCTCTAGGGTTCACGTACCACAGTTTGATAGAAACTTATGTGGAGGATGACAATGATTGATCTCGCTGTCCCCGAAGTGTCCAAAGGTTGACTTGATGAACTGGTTTGTCTCAGCTGTTGCCTCTCGGGGGAGACTTCGTGTCAGAGTTCGATGGCGAAACGGCCCGCCTGACGATCCACCAGGTATACCCCGAGGACGAGGGGGAATACACCTGCGTGGCCTACAGCGACCTGGGACGGGCCGCCACCTCCGCCTGCCTTGTCGTTGACGGTGAGTATCTCCCCTGCCTTTTCGTTGACGGTGAGTAGCTCCACCTACCTTGTCGTTGACGGTGAATATCAAATCAAAATAAAGGATAGGTATGAGCTGCTGGAATTTTAAGAAGGTTAATTCCCAGCTAAGGTGACCTAGCGGTATAGGGGTAAGGTGCCGGACTTCTCTACTGGGGGTCCGGGGTTCATTCCTTGGTTCCGGCACAGATTCATCTGATTGCCAAACCCTTCCTTCCCCTCTGACAAGACGTGTATTAATCACAGCTTGTGAATGTGTGGAATGCCAGGCCTCCACCGTGGTTCGGAATTCCACGTTAAACTGTAGGTCCTCCAATTCATCTCACAATCACCCTAACATTACACATTAGCGCAAGTGCGTATAACCCGAATGGGTAGTAAGACATGGTTATAATAATAATTCCCAGCACATAGCACCATAAGTATTCAGAATAGAATCACGTGGTATTAAGACGATGATAAAAGAGAAATTTTCCCACCTGGAGTCACGACAGGTGTGGTATGAAACTAATTTATTATGATTCTGTTGTGCTTATTACGATTATAAATTAGTAATTGTTTGTCAATTGTTTTATTTTTCTCTCCACGTATGTCTATAAAGGCTGCAATTGAAACAGACCGTGAAAAAAAAACATTGAACCTTTGATTTTTGAAGTGTTTGGTGGTCTGTTATCACGTCTGGTTTCCTGACGCTAAAATAATTTCTAATTGAGGTGGAATCAGAACTATTTCTATCGTCACAGATAGATCTCTCCACTAAAGTAAATGACCTGGGTTCGAACAAAACAACTTTGGACATCCGTAGATTCAGTATAAGTATAGATCAAGAGTATATATTTTGTGATAATCCTACTAATTTAACCTATTAATTAATGTTACTATTAAACCCGTGTTGGTGGGGACGCGTACTAAACGTCAAGTGCTTATTGACTGGTTTTCTGGTGACGGGTAAGTCGGAGATCGAATCCTGGTTGGGCGTGCTGAAGGGTTTTTGTAATGTGTGACCACTCTTTCTCAATTTTAATGCGGGTACACTTATTTTAAAATCTACCTTTGCTTCTCCTTACACAATTATTATTATTATTATTATTATTATTATTATTATTATTAGCACCGCGTCTCACTACCCGTTCGGGTTATACGCACTTATGCTATTGTGTAATGGTAGGGTGATTGTGAGATGAAATGGAGGACCTACAGATTAACGTGGGATCCGAACCACGGTGGAGGTCTGGCATTCCCCACGTTCACAAGTTGTCTTGTCAAAGGTGAAGGAAGGGTTTGGTAATCAGATAAATCTGTGCCGGGACCGAGGATTGAACCCCGGACCCCCAGCACAGAAGTCTGACACCTTACCCCTAGACCACCAGGTCACCCTTTTACAATTAGTTTTGCTAAATG
Source organism: Timema douglasi (assembly GCA_901482245.1). Classification (NCBI taxonomy): domain Eukaryota; kingdom Metazoa; phylum Arthropoda; class Insecta; order Phasmatodea; family Timematidae; genus Timema; species Timema douglasi. The sequence goes on from CABEEJ010004553.1 coordinate 28,974, forward strand.
TTTCTTATAGCTAGGACAGGTAGCGTGTAGTCAAATTTTCATAGGAAGGGTATTACCTAACAGCTATAAAATCTACTATATCCCTTTAACGTATTCATACATCAAGTCATGTGTTATGCACCTGTCACTTTTAATAAATATTATCAATACCTATAAAATAACACTAATAATATCAATATTAACCAATAGTTTTGTTTTTAAAACGTAAAAATACATCAAATTACCAAAAGAAAGAAAAAAACTGTCCTGGTGAGCCAAAGCTTCGATCACAAAAATAAAGATGATAATAATAATATAAAAAACAGACGTAGTCGCACAATCTCCCGATAGAGCGCAATACAGCATAGGGACGCCCGCAGAGCTACCGAAAGACGTCACGTTTCTTCGTCTTTGAATACAAACCCACGTAGTTCATTGTTGCAATTTGCTTAATCTCCAGGCGTGATCATATTATTCAACAGTCATCATTTGGAGAGAAATAGAATAGTGGTTGCACGTTTTTACAAATTGGTATGGTGTGGCAGTGAAAATTATTACCGAATCCCTTAAAAGAAACGAAAATGCATCCGTAATCTTTAAAGAGAGTCTTGGTCTAAAATTTTACTAAGAATATGTGTGATTTTTTTTTTAAAGTTTTAAAATATTTCACAAATAATTTAAAAAAAATATAAGTATTAGTGTTTTATTGGAAATGGAAACAGTTGTATTTGTCATCAAGAGCGTGTCGTGGAGCATTGGCAGTAATAATGGCAATTTAGCGGATTTTCTCTAACATTTCGATGTATTCGATACCCGAAAGTTACGATATAGACCTATCGATTGTTAGCGATATATTGAATTGTATTGCTTTTGGTGAACTAGAACCTATATATTTTGTTTACTTTTGAAAACCCGCCTCGGTGGCGTAGTTGGCTAACGCGCTTATCGTGTTGAGCTCGACTGCTGAGGACGGGGAGAGCGAGGTTCAAATCTTGGTCGGGTGAACTGGGGTGGTTTTTCCTAAATGGTTTTCCACTCTCCCTCCACGCAAATGCGGGTTCACTTCCCTTAATTCAACCTTCCCAATTCCCAATCCATTAGAGAAATTAGTACTTAAAGCGTATATTATTATTATTATTATTATTATTATTAGCACCGCGTCTTACTACCCGTTCGGGTTATACGCACTTACGCTAATGTGTAATGGTAGGGTGATTGTGAGATGAAATGAAGGACCTACAGTTTAACGTGGAATCCGAACCACGGTGGAGGCCTGGCATTCCCCACATTCACAAGATGTCTTCTCAGAGGTGAAGGAAGGGTTTGATAATCAGATAAATCTGTGCCGGGACCTGGGATTGAACCCCGGCCGCCAGCATAGAAGTCTGACACCTTACCCCAAGACCGCCAGGTCACCTGTTAAAGTGTATAACCCGAACGGGTAGTAAGACGCGGTGCTAAATATTATTATTATTACTTTTGGAAAATATAGCTAAACAAAAAATGTTGATAGGAAATAATAATAACGTGTCTGGTTTTCTGATATGAGATAATAATGTAATCACAGAATTATACATACATAGTTTCAAAAACACCTCTTTGAATTTTATTGTTTTACTTAGCTGTCTCTTGAAAAGAGTATAAAAACATATATCTATGGTGGGAACCTATAATCGAGCTATACAGACCAAGCGGCCGCCGGCTTTAGTGATTATAGTGCCAACATTTGCGGATAGAGGGTGTCATGTGGTCGTCAAAGTGAGCGCTCATGCCACTAGTCTCAGTTTTCTAGATTGGAGCTGCTACTTATTTATTCAAGTAGCTCCTAATTTTCTTTTCACGAGGCTGAGTCTGACCAACTGCTTCATAGAAAATCTGGAAGCTCCGGGAATTGAACTAGGTACCACTGGATCTGTAGCCGGTAAATCTGACCACTTTACTACAGAGGTAGGTGTAGACAGGTGTAGTTAAAATAGAGAATAAAATCAACTCAGTTAGTTATTATTATTATTATTATTATTATTATTAGCACCGCGTCTTACTACCCGTTCGGGTTATACGCACTTACGCTAATGTGTAATGGTAGGGTGATTGTGAGATGAAATGAAGGACCTACAGTTTAACGTGGAATCCGAACCACGGTGGAGGCCTGGCATTCCCCACATTCACAAGATGTCTTGTCAGAGGTGAAGGAAGGGTTTGGTAATCAGACAAATCTGTGCCGGGACCGAGGATTGAACCCCGGACCCCCAGCACAGAAGTCTGACAACTTACCCCTAGACCGCCAGGTCACCCAACTCGGTTAGTTAAAAATGGGAGAAGAAATCGTTCAATTTGGTCAAATTGCGCCAGAGGGGGTGAGAAAAACATATCGGTACTGTTTTAATAAGTTCTGCTTACCCTGGAGGTACGTTAAGAAACTGGCGGATAGTCTTTACGGGTAGTAAGATGCAAAGAATGGATTATTTAAAATAAATAAAAAAAAATCGTAAAACATGTTCAGCAGAAAGATATCTCAGGGGCCGTGTTGAGGTCAAGAAGTCAATCGGGGCCAGTATGCAAATTGAGAAATCAACGCAGCAGGGGGATCCTTGATTAAAAATCGTGATAATCAATTTTCGCCTAAATAAAATAAAACCACTTTAGATAGATGGTTTATGTGAACGGCTGAGACATGTTTGGTCAGATAACTGGCCGGTTTCTTGGAATGTGTTGTGATGCACGGGTAGGGGACATCGAAATATGACGAGAAGTCTTTCTACGGAATGTTACGTAGCACGTCAAAATCAATATCAAAATATATTTAAAGTTTATTATAGCCTTTTTGAATATATTATACATACGCAAAATAAAAACTATCTCGAATATTTTCACGAAATTGATTGTACTTGACCTTTTATATGTGACCAATAATCAATTATGTGGATTTTGATGAGAATTAATTATGGCCAAGTTGTTCATATTTTTACTTGGTAGCAGACGACGTTGTTATTTCTCTGAGATTGCCGGAAAAAATTGTGTCAACTGCAATTTTTATTATTTTTTTCTTAATATTCTTATAACATATCAAAGTTTCAAGTCCAGAAAAAAAAATCCTTCCCCCCACCAAATACCATTTATATAGAAGTAAAATATATGATTGATTGAACTAATTAATATTACGACAGTAAAACTGTAAACAAAGGCAAATGTTCAAAATCTAAGAATTTGAAATCTAGCCGTAATCTGTTTGTCAATATACCACTTAGTTTTAATAGATATTTTAATTATTTTTAGCCGAAATATGTATTTTATACCAACTTTTAATATAGAAATTCAAATTTGTATTCAACGAAATCCAATAATTTTATTTACCACACACCATTCTCTGCGCATGGGTGATTTGAACCTATCCTCTGTAGAAAGAGGGCCGCATCTTTAAGCTGGGCTTCTATTCATGCATAATGCATTAGTAATATTAAATAGTACATAGTGGATAGTGCACAATTCATAAGAAAAATACAATGGTTTATAATAAAACGTAATGAATTGGATCTATTAATAGTAATAATATAAATGATTTAATGAAATAATATTATTAATATATATTATTATTATTATTATAAATATTTCATTCCTTACACCCGCCTCGGTGGCGTAGTTGGCTAACGCGCTTGTCGTGTTGAAGCTCGACTGCTGAGGACGGGGAGATCGAGGTTCGAATCTCAGTCGGGTGAACTGGGGGTGGTTTTTCTTAAATGGTTTTCCACTCTCCCTCCACGCAAATGCGGGTTCATTTCCTCTAATTCAACCTTCCCAATTCCTAATCCATTAGCGTAGTCAGTACTTAAAGCGTATAACCTGAACGGGTAGTAAGACGCGGTGCTAAATATTATTATTATTCATTCCTTATAGCTCATATGAATGTCTAGTTATACTAAATTTCCAACCCCATACATAACTTACTTTACGTTAACAATGGTGCATAAAATGCATAAAATAATTAGTTTGACCCGTTATAATTTGTAAATTGTAATGATTTGAAATCATTGAATCTTTTTTTAATAGTCGAATGATATTAAACTATAACTTACTTAATTATTAGATGCATTAGGGGCAGTCATCAGTAAAATAAATGCTTTAGAAAAACGAACACACATTCTTATTAATCATGTGAAACACTCCTCGTTAAAGCAATTTTTTTTTAGTTACAAATTTTTAAAAATTAGTCACCAGTAATATACTCTAAACAAATCCATCTCCTCCTTTCCCCCCCTCTCCTCCAAAAGTTTATTATTATTATTTTTAATGTCAAAAACTTTCTAGATATCTATCACTTTTAAACCGAATTGTTAAAGCTATTTTTGAAAAATTTCCGAATTTTCAAACTTACCTTTGAGAAATATGTTTCTGGTGTTACCGTCCTTAGGGTAAATTAAACTTAGGGTAAGTTTTAAAAAACAGGAATATCTCAGTTTCATTAATTTAATTTAAATAGCTTGAATTATTTTGCTTCGAGGGCATTATTAAAAATTTTCCAAAATGTATAATTTTACATCTCACATTTTTACGGGTAGTAAGGCGTGGAGTACAAGGGAAAAAACCCTACTATCTACTTTTTTTAGCACCACGTCTTCTTACTACACGTTATGGCTGTACACATATGTAGGCTATTAATACGCTAGTGTGTTAGCGATGAGTACGGTTGAGTTAAGAGGAATTGTACCCGCAGTTGCGTAGAGAGAGAGTGGAAATACCTCAGTGCACCCAGCTGGGACTCGAACCCCTATCCCCCAACGTTAGTAACAACTACCTAAAACACGTTATATTAAGATAAAATCCGAATAAGTGTGATTTGTAATGTTTCAGTTCCCGAAGAGAAGGAGACGCTACTCAGCAGACAACTGTCCCGCCCCCCTGGACTACTGTCGGCTGGTTCCACACCCAGATCTACACCCCGGAACACTCCTTCCAGAAGCATCTCACCCTCTGTGCCACGTGAGTTAGATTCTAGACCGCCTTAGACGTCACGATCAGAGTCACGGGCCAGCAGAGATTGTACTTGAACATCCTCCCCTTGGTGGCCAATGTTGGGGGCTGTAGGTTTATTTGTCAGGGGGTGTTTGGTGAGTGGTAGTTTTTGAGGGGTAGCTTGTGGGGGTATTTGTTGGAGGTAGTTATCGTGGAGTATAGTTTGCGGTAGTTTTTGAGGAGGAGTTGGCGGGGGATTTGTTGGGGGTGTTAGTAAGGGTGTATTTGTTGGAGGTAGTTATCGTGGAGTATAGTTTGCGGTAGTTTTTGAGGAGGAGTTGGCGGGGGTATTTGTTGGGATGTTATTAAGGGTGTATTTGTTGGAGGTAGTTATCGTGGAGTATAGTTTTGGGTAGTTTTTGAGGAGGAGTTGGCGGGGGTATTTGTTGGGATGTTAGTAAGGGCATATTTGTTGGAGGTAGTTGTCGTGGAGTATAGTTTGGGGTAGTTTTTGCGAGGTATTTGTTGGTGGTGATTGTTTGGGGTAGTTGTTGAGGATAGTTGATTCCCCCACAGTCATGTGGTTTTCCCCTTCTCTCTCCACGCCACTGTGGTTACATTTCCTCTCTTCCTTCCAGTTATAGTCTAGCTTTAAGTTGAGCGCTATAGAAAAAAAATTGTTTCACACAAAATCAGTGGTGGCTTGCGGGTTTATACCAAGGATTGACGGGACTGTACCAGTAAACTGTTCCTTCCCCGTCTCCCCCCACTATTCATCCGAGAAACCACATAAGCAATAATGTTATAAACAAATGTATGTTTATTTGCCCTTCTCCTACCTGCACCTTTGTTATTGCCCTTAAAAGTCAAGGTTGATACATAATCCGAGGCAAACAGTTTACCGGTACAGTCCCGTCCACTATGGCTTGCCTCGGTAGCAGCTCATGAGACACTGTTTTATTTCAAACATCAATAAACAGTTGAATAAGGTTTGGCTCTGATTTTAAGTCAAATATAACCTGTCTCAGCTAGCATCGTCTGTGTGTAATGTGTCGTGTAGTGCTGGCAGGGCAAGCAGAGCTGGTTTAAACTGTACCTGTGATAAGTTCTTAGGACTCAGTGGAACACTCGTTGGCCAGTTATCAACGGAAATACATTCCCATGTGAGGTGTGTAGAGCAGAGCCTGTGTATGATTAGTCGAATGTGAGTAGAATGGGTGATACCATACATTCCCATGTGAGGTGTGTAGAGCAGAACCTATGTATGATTGGTCAAATGGGAACAGAGTGGGTGATAATATACATTCCCATGTGAGGTATGTAGAGCAGAGCCTATGTATGATTGGTCAAATGGGGACAGAGTGGGTGATAACATACATTCCCATGTGAGGTGTGTAGAGCAGAGCCTATGTATGATTGGTCAAATGGGGACAGAGTGGGTGATAACATACATTCCCATGTGAGGTGTGTAGAGCAGAACCTATGTATGATTGGTCAAATGGGAACAGAGTGGGTGATAACATATATTCCCATGTGAGGTATGTAGAGCAGAACCTATGTATGATTGGTCAAATGGAGACAGAGTGGGTGATAGCATACATTCCCATGTGAGGTGTGTAGAGCAGAACCTATGTATGATTGGTCAAATGGAGACAGAGTGGGTGATAATATACATTCCCATGTGAGGTATGTAGAGCAGAGCCTGTGTATGATTGGTTAAATGGGGACAGAGTGGGTGATAACATACATTCCCATGTGAGGTGTGTAGAGCAGAACCTATGTATTATCGGTCAAATGTGAATAGAATGGGTGATACCATATCACAGGTACAATATAAACAATTTCTGCCTACCCTGGCCACACTCCACGACACGACAATGTAAGACCGGGATAACAGTTCTCTCAACCTCGCTAGGACCTAAATCACTAAATACTTCTCCTCCCCGGTCCCCCAACAGGTCAACACCACCGGGACCAAGACTCCACCCCACTCGCGGTACGCTGACGGTGAGCGCCCCAAGCGACTGAAACTGGCGGCGCCCAAGTTTTACGCCATCCCCCACAACCGTGTGGCCGAAGAGGGCGAGACGGTGCGCTTCCAATGCGCCATTGCTGGCCACCCCTCTCCATGGGTGACGTGGGACAAGGACGGTCTCTTGGTCACCCCTAGCGCCAGACTCACCCTCAAGGAGAAGGACGACCTCAGGGTGCTGGAGGTGGCCGAGGTGACGCCAGAGGACGCTGGACTGTACCGAGTCACCCTGGAGAACGAGGTGGGCAGGGTGGAGGCCAGTGCCCGACTGGAGGTCATAGGTGAGTCTTCCCCTCCTTGGGTCAGCACACGGCTGATTAACCGGGGTATTACATAAACTAACCGTGATTGTAGATACATGACTAACCGAGATATTAAATACACGACTAACCAGAATGTCACCTTTTATAGTTGTAAAATAATGCCCTTTTTTGTATAAATTACGGCTTCGCTATTAAAAATTGTCAATTTTACATTAATAACCTTCTAAGTAAGTAATTTTATTTTTAAAAAACCTTTTTTAGAAATCGAGAAATTACTGTCAAAATAAATTATCGTTTCCGAAAATATCAACCCAGGCCTACCCCTCAGATATTTTTTGAAAATCGAAATGTTGGGTGTACCCTCTTTGTACGAGTTTTTTTTTTTTGTTATAAATATTAGCATCGTTTGAAGACAACTCTGGGAATAGGAATAGATTCACGATTTAAGGTCCTTGGCCCCTTCGAGTGCAAGTCTAAAACTTATTTTGTGGGATGGTGGGTGGAAGGGTGAAAGGCGTAGTGTGGTTTCACAACCGACCAAAGTATCCCTCCGCGCCAATAAGAACAGATGAATCACGGAAACTGTAGATGACGCTAGCTACCGGACAGATCTTGCGGAAGAATCATACGTTTGGAAATATCAGTTTTCTCGAGAACGAGTGAAATGTTTATGTGAATAGTTTCTACACCCCTTCTAAGATAATATATCGATGTTTATTAATTGTTACATTTTCTTATTTTTTGTTACGAAGCCGGCAGTTTTCTATTGAAAAATGTCAATTTTATCAATATTTGATTAATGTTAAAATGATAGAGTAGGTGTGTATGTAAAAAGTATAACTTAATCAACATGCTTCTATTCTTGAATAAACCGTTTCCGAAAAGAAAATTGCAAAACAATAAAAATTCTTGACGATAACCATTTGTTCCCATGGCTCTGCATTTCCACGCCAAATGAAAATGGCCAGTCGCCTTAGATAAATAAACGGCACGCTGATATCGTGCCCAGCTTTCGATGACGTTGGCTGTCGACAGAGGCGCCACTAATTTATTTTTAATTTTTAAAGTAACATTATAATTTCTGGAAGGCGATAAAACTAGACCTATCAATCATCTCATTATTAAAATTCAAGGTTGCATACCTTCGTTTTGAAAATGGCTGATCAAGTTTTGATTTCCCCTCAAAGTAATTATTTCAGTACTCCATCAGGTCGCTCAGAGGTCCCAGACACGAATGTCGCCTAAACAAGTTTTGTTTCTTTTTTGGCTACCAGACTAATTGGTTGCTTACGTGGGATTCAGTAGAGGATCTCTGAACAGGTGAACAGGATATTGAACCTAGACTACTTTAATTATTTATTTGAGGTATTTAACGTGCATTTTCTGAACCAACTGATTATAGCAGCACACAAGAATTTCTATGAGTGAGCTCGAAAGGGCTTACCAATTTTGCCGTGAGAGGTACTCGGTATTTTCACACACATGACATGTGACTGATGGCTTTACTTTCCCTCCGAAAAAAGGTTATGCTACGGGTTTTTATCGCTCAAGAAAGATCTGTCAATCCCGGTGGCTGGGTTTGAACCCACGAACATCGGATCTTGATATGATAACTTTACCCCAAGACCATCAAGGTCGACGTACTTTAGTTCAATCCCAGCTCTCAGTTGAATAATTGTTTATTTATCTGTTGAATCAGACAGTAATGGGTTTTTTAATGCTCCTTGTCATAAATTAAAGAATCATTTTTTAGAGGATGAGTGTATTTAATGTGTACTCTCTGAACAGACTGATTATACCAGCACATGGATTAAAAACTAGCTTGATTCTAGGACAAACACTAAAAGCCATTCCCACAATCCCTAATTTCCACAAAGGTATTTTTTTTTGCTCATACCAGAAATACGAACCTGGGACCCTTAAGCTTGATTCACACGTTAATCGAAAATATAAACATGAATCGAATTGAGTAGTGAATCAAATCACATGGCTGTATGTTGGTTGACCCATGATGCATTGCTACGCTAACTTGAAACAGCTGATTATCAACATATGTTATTTTATAGTGGATAAACATATATTTTAAATCATTGTCCCGATAGGTGTTTTCAAATTATAACGCAAGTCATGGATCCAAAACATTTACACACACGCTTTACATTAACGGCTTATTTCAAATCTCTTCACAACGGCCAACGAAGCTGCTTGCTTGCTGTTAGCTCTACCGCGCATGCGCTGTCATATGCACATGCGCACTGATTTGAGATGGTTAGTTCTGAGATTTGATTGGTTCTCTCTTGCCGAAGATGGTGTGAATCCAAAGTTACTGTGTATTCACACGTTCGCTGAAAGACTAGCGCAGAACAGAAACGTAGTCACGTGACGAGCTATAAACCAATCACAAGATTTCCTACCTAATCGGCGCGAGATGTTCTGTTGAAGTTCACTACTTTGTCCACTCTGTCTGAGGTGTTCGGCATAGGAGAACCAATAAAATCTCAGAACCAACCATCTCAAACCTCTGTGTGTGTGTGTGTGTGTGTATGCGCGCGCGCGCGCATTTGACAACGCATGCGCTCTACAGCTAAAAGAAAGCAAACAGCTTCGTTGTGCTTTGTGAGGAGATTTAACACACTCGTTAATGTAAAGCGTGTGTATCGATGTATCGGATTGTGCCCCGACACAGGATTATAATTTAAAAAACTCTGTCGGGAGAATGATCTAAAATATATGTTTGTCCACTAGAAAATAAAATATGTTGATAGTCAGCTGTTTTAAGTTAGCGTCGCAATGCATCATGGGTCAACAAGCAGCGTGTGAATTGCTCGCCACTGAGGCAGATTCTGCTTCCTATTTTGGCCGAAAGTGTGAATCAAGGTTTAGTCTAGTAGACAGGCACAGTACCAACAAAGCTAGGGTGTCGGATCAAGGGTTGGTAAGTCACTGGCTGGAATTGGTTTTACGATTAATGAATCAATGTCATTACGTAATAGATCATTGTTCGAATCCCGGTAAGACACATTTATGTCGACTTTTACTCGCCCTTAGTGTGAAGTCCCTTTACGCACTTCATTCCTGTGCAGACTCGTGACAACAAACTACTCTGACCTAAATATATGTATTTTTTAAACACAACATCAACAGCCCAAACCTTTAATTTATCACTTAGTGAACGATAACAAAACCCAACACCGCCAATTTTGATTTACTACTCCTACTCTGGGATCGAACAGTGGAACTCGTAGCTCAGAAGGCGGACGCGCTACCAACCAGTGACAATGTGTAGGACCTTCCAGATTGTGGTTTTAATCATTCTATCACTCGTCAAATGCTAGTGAATTTTCTAAAACGTGTCCTCAATTAGTTATTAACCGGTCCTGTGTTTGTAGTCAGAGCACCTGGTTACAAGCCTAGGGGTCCTCGGTTCGATTCCCAGCTAGAACCTTGGGTACTTTTCCCTTAAGGGGAATGATCCCAACAGTCATCAGGGTTTGGTAAATTGGGCTTAAGTTAGGTTAAGACTCACCCCGGTCCCACAACTCCATAAAAACTATCATCAGATCTAATTGATGGTACGGCGTGTAGACAACCTCTTGTGACACCAAAACGACTAATGGGTGACCAAACAAGGATGTTATGTCCCTCCAGGTCAAATGTGTCACACGATTAAAAAAATGAGTTATTTATAGGTTAGGCATAAATAAATGGTCTTACGGATAAACCTACTGTATTTGAAAAGGGGTTTTAATCTATTTATTTGAGGTAGTTAACGTGCACCTTCTGAACTGACTAATTATATCAGCGCACGAGAATTTCTGTGAGTGAGAGAGAAAGAGCCTACCAATTTGGCCGAATAAGGTATTTTCTAGAGATGGGCAATATTTCACTGACGGTGATTTTTTCACCGTTACTCCTTGATCACTGTCACTCCCAGTGGCTGGATCTCAAAAGTATCAGTGATTGAGATATCAGTGATCGGTGTTGAGTGATACCCTCACCAGACGGTGACAGTTGAGCATTTCAGTATGAAAGCTAAGACCGTGACTGACAAAATATCAGTTGGCGTCTGGCGATATAGTAACCCACAGGTGCAGGCAGTAGCGGTCTATGTCCTTAATTCTCATGTTTCAATAAACATTCTTTGAAAAAGACCCTCCACTTAATTACTTCGTGGTGGAGGACTATATAAGTCCTTAAACTTTTCAATACAATAACATGTTGGATGTTTCTCAAATGTATTATTCTAACCCAAACATAATAATTAAATATTATACAGCAGGTATAGTTGAGATTAATAAACACAATAATATACATTTTATAAATCAATATTGAATATTAACACTCCTCAAAGTTAGTATTTGTTCTTAGGCCGATGATTCACAACGTGAATTTTTTTTTCAGTTTAACAAAATTAAATCTTTATATTTAGAATGTTGTATAAACCAAATAAAGGACTTAACTGTAATATTTCAGATATAACATGTTTAGTCAATCTTTGAACACCTCTGACAACATCATCACACTTTGAAAATGAATAGTCTAATATACCAGTGACAAACATATCAGTTTTGCAAGTATAGCAAAGAGCGGTGACTGGTTGAAACATATCGATACCGCAACAAACTGTGACCGTGATAAAATACCGCAACAAACTGTGACCGTGATAAAATACCAGTTGACAAAACATTGTGACTAATCAATAGTATAAATTGAATGTGGGGAATGCCAGGCCTCCACCGTGGTTCGGATTCCACGTTAAACTGTAGGTCCTCCATTTCATCTCACAATCACCCTACCATTACACATTAGCGTAAGTGCGTATAACCCGAACGGGTAGTAAGACGCGGTGATAATAATAATAATAATAGTATAAATCACCGATATTTTAAAATCACGGTACCGGCAATCACTGATATCTAAAAATCACGGATTAGCCCAACCCTAGTATTTTCGCATACCTTCTAGGGCTCTTTTACGTGCCACAATAGACATGGGACCGATGGCATTACTTCCCTTCCAAAGGAAGTTGTGCTATGGATTTTTATCGCTTAAGATAAATTAGACCCTCCGGCTTGGATTGAACCCACGAACAAGTCCGAGGTTGACATTTTAATTATACAAGCCAGTAGATATGCTCTCATGTTATCATTCGTCAAGTCATGTGAGATATTTTCATGTTGAAGATAAAGACATTCAACTTAATCTTATGTGTTGAAAAGTTATAAAAAGTATGGTGACTTAATATTATTGTATACATATTTATACAGTAGCCCCATGGCGTCTTTGGTGCTGACTGACAGCTGACAGTCAACATTTAGGTATATACCTAAATGTTGACTGTGAGAAGTGACAGCTGCTAAACACATGTTTTTGCTGATCATATGGTTTGGCGTAGGGATACATAATTTGATCTGGTAACTTTTCAAAGCCGTCAGCTGTCAGTCAGTGCCAAAGAAGCCATGGGGCTACTGTAGCTTATATCTAATACAATACAATAGGTTAAGATTTGTACAGAGAGAATTATTTACACTTTTCTTTATGTTCTTAGCATAAATTATTTTATTATTATTTACCACCGCGTCTTACTACCCGTTCGGGTTATACGCTTAAGTACTAATTACGCTAATGGATTAGGAATTGGGAAGGTTGAATTAGTGGAAATTAACCCGCATTTGCGTGGAGGGAAAGTGGAAAACCATTTAGGAAAAACCACCCCCAGTTCACCCGACCTAGATTCGAACCTCGATCTCCCCGTGTTTTATAAAGGATGCTACAATTGTCCATTCGTAATTAAATATAGTGAAAAGATTGAAGCACGGTCAATCTCTTCACGATCCTTGTCCTACTTCCGTGGATTAGATGGGTTATACTTGCTATATCCCACAGTAGAAGTAGATCGCGTTTCTAGTAATATATTACACTGGTTTTGATAGAAAGTTTGTTCTAAAGGGGTATTTTTCCCACTGAAATACTTATGTAATAGGATTCTTGAAGGGAAAAAGACTTTTCAGAATATACTTACTAAATATAAGTGTTTCTACTTTCTCGCAACCCCTTGGAGAGAGGATTATTGTGATCGTCAAAATAAAATTAAAAACTAGATTTTGATCAATTTCGACGTTTCATAAACCCCTGAAAAAGAAAAAAAAATTGTTTTCGAGATGTCGTCCGTCTGTCTGTGTGTCTGTATGTCTGATCTCGACTTTAATCCTTAAATATTTTACCGATTGGGCTAAAACTTAGTATCATGGGTTTTAATAGGTTCCCCCAGGAGCAGTTAAAATTAGATATCAAACCCTAAAATTAAGGGTAGTTTACTGAAGACTAAAAAGAGAAAAAAAAACAATTTCTCAAATTATGCTCTAATGATTTTGATTTGTAATGCGGGTGCGGGTGACTTGAGAGTCACGGGTCGTTCACACTTCACCGCGTGAACCGCGAGTACTTTTCAGGATATTGGGGTGATCTGCTGATTAAACAAAATTGAAAACGCACACGTAAAAGTAAAGATTTTGATTATTAAAAATAAAACATACACTGAATAAGCTACAAATAAACAAGCCACAGACTTATTCAAGAATATTTTCACATACTTCAAATATAATAACATAAAATAAATTAATTAATGACTATAAAACAATAAATATTCAAGCATTTATAGCAGTTACAAAAATGTTCATTAGTAACATAGTTCACGGTAACTATCAATGTTTACGTCATCCGTGTCAATCACTTAAATCGCCACTGGTCCCCGCGTGCAACACACCGCGCTTACCCACGTTACGCGAACGCTAGACTCACTGATTCACTTGCTAGACACGCTGGCCCACACACTGGACACGCTAGCCCACACACTGAACACGGTATCCCAAACACTGTACATGATAGCCCACACACTGAACATGATAGCCCACACACTGAACATGATAGCCCACACACTGAACACGCTAGCCCAAACTCTGTACATGCTAGCCCACACACTGGACACGCTAGCCCACACACTGAACACGGTATCCCAAACACTGTACATGATAGCCCACACACTGAACACGCTAGCCCAAACACTGTACATGATAGCCCACTCACTGATCACTCTGCCTACTATTGGGCACACTATCCCACACCGGAACACGTCAGACCACTCCCGGGCACACTAGCCCACTTCCGGACATGCTGGTCCACTCACTTTGCTATCCACAACTCGAACTGGAGCTTCTCTAGCTATCACCGACTGTTTATAAAGGAGGCACAGTCAAGAGTCTGGAATCCTCCATTTTTAAGTAAACGAGCCAAGACTCTTCTAAACGTGTCCCTTTTCTTTCAATTACGCTCCTCCCAGTGGTACCCTCTGATTCCCCTGGCAACGAGGCTGGCTGCATACCTGCTAAACGAGGATGGGGGTGAGAGAGAGAGAAAGAAATAGCACAGTAAGAGTATATTTCGTTCACGATAGGTTTTTACCTGAATGATAGTTCGAAAATCATGTTTAGGTTTTGGGTTGCCAACACTTGTAAAATATCACTGTTTTGTTATAAATGTAAAGATCTTTAATTACCTGTTATATATTACATTTAAAATAACGTAAACTTAAGTTTTCTCATGCTATTTCATTTTTTTAATAATTTATTTCTATCCAACTCGAAACAGTATTTTAAACATAATTAAAAGTACTTATTTTTCGTTTTGGAACGTTATTGATTATGTTTAATATAGTGCACACATCAATACCTCTTAATACAGGCATCGTATTTACTTGGAAAAGAGAAAATTGTTGTCATTTTTTTTTTCATATAATAAATTATTTTATGATTATTTTATCGTATTTTGAAATATTTAACTAAATAAAATATTTTCATCCACTGCGTGTCTGCATCATTGTAAAAAATTTGTTTACCGTCATGTTCAACCATATGGTTTAAATTCGTCAGTCGCCATTTTGAAGCTATGTTCGTTAGAACTTTTTGTGAAAGTGGTGTGAATATATTTTTTAAGTGGAATAAAACGATAAATAAACTTTGTGTCCGTCCTCATATAAATATATAAATAATATTGGCCTAAATTACTGTGGTTAGCTATCACGTTAATATATTACCATCTGTTTTCATTACAGTCATCCAAAGTGATAGATGTCAGCTGTTGGCGTAGTGATATATTAGGGAACTACTTATAGTAATATTTTGAGCGGTCATCCAGGTAAACTTATCTCGTGAATTACTTATAAACAAACGAGAAGCGCGCTGGTCACATTGCCAACTAATATTGTTATAATACCTTATGTTTAGACATTATTTAACATTAAAAATACTCACTTCAATGGTCACATTGTCTAAGGCGCTACTCTCACAATACCTGGAATGCCATTGACGAGGAGATCGTGGTCCAACCTCTGTCGGGTGTACTAAGGGTGGGTTTTTTTTTTCAAATGATTTCCCACTCTTTCTCCATACAAATGGGGGTACACTTCCTCTAAATTTAACCTTCGTCATCTTTAACTCATTAATGTAATTATTACATAAGCATGTAAGCCGAATGAATTATAAGACGCGGTGTTAAAGAGAAAAAAACAAAAACAATATGGCATCTTTCATTTTCCCATGAACTTTGAGGATACTTTACATTAGTAAATATTTCCAATTTTGAAATCTATTCGAGATAAAAATGATTTATCGTTGTGAAACTGTAGTACCATTAAAATAGAAATAATTTTTTATAACGAACCATTTCTGATCTATAAACGATTATATGTATTGCTCATTTTATGGTGGTCTTTGAAATATTAAATTGATTGTCATGTTCTTCGGTGGACAAAGATATTCTTTTCTCAATGTATCTGTAACAATGTACACTATTTCATGTATGTTCTTTGGTGAGGCGTTCCTGTAACCATGTTTATTATCTGGTTTCACCCAAACCTTACGAATATTTAGTGAAAAGTCTCTGTTTAAATATAAAAGAGAGAGAATGTCTGTGTGGTGCATCGTAATATATTTATTTTTTTAAAGTCATAGTGTTGTTGATGTAAGTGAGGATGTAATGGAAGATGAAATCAAGACGTCCTTTTTTTTTAAAGGCCCTTCAGGGATGAGGGGCTCCGCGAACAAAGTGTCTATAGAGTAGTCCTGCCAAGGCCAGTCTTGACGTCACATAGCAAGTGAGACCTTGGCCTCTTGGATAATCTAGGAGAACAGGACGAGAGCCTGGAATGTCTCTAGGGGCATTCGCCCCGTTTAAATAGCTGGATTAGAAGTGTTCCTCTCGTGATGGATTATATCACCGATGATGAGGAGATCGGGGTTCGAATCCTAGTAGGTGTATTTTTTTGTATCACACCGTTACACTATTTAAGTGTTCGGGTTTGGAGTTCGCATATGTATTAATTACGCTAAGACATTAGCAATTAGTAAGGTTGGATTAAAAGAAAGTGTATCGGCATTTGATTGGAGGTAAAGTGGAAAACCATTTGGGAAAATGGGATTCTAGCTGCGATCTTCACGTCCTTAGCAGTCAAGTCTATTGCGAGAGTGACGTCATTGGACATTCGGCTACCGAAACGGATTCAGTCCGGTGTACTGAGTTTGTTTTTTCATAAATGTTTCCCCATTCAACCTCCACGCAGATGCAGGTACATATCCTCTATAGTTCTACCATCCTCATCCTTATGCCAATAACGAAATTAATATATGCATATAACGATAGGGTAACCATCTCTGTAGTCAAGTAGTTAGAGCTCCTGGCTAAGGATCCGTAGATCCCTTGTTCGATTCCCGGCGCTTTCAGATTTTCCTGTGAAGCAATGGATCTAGAACGGGGTCAAAATTGACCCTGTGAGGACAAATGAGGAACTACTTGAGTAAAGAAGTACCGGCTCCATCTTAGAAAACTGAGATTAACCGTCGAAAGGTTCGTTGTACTGACCACATGACACCCTCTATCCACAGAAGTTGGCACTATCTTCACCAACAGATGATGGCTGCTCGGTCGGTATGGCTCGATTGCTGGTCGACGCCCCGGAGTATAACTATAGGGTGACCATACATACTGTTACTTGATAAATGTCCGGTTTTACAAAACAGGCGGAAGTATACATATAGGTACTGGGTTTAAACAAGTACAATACTTACGAAATTACTTTTCGAAGTTAGAGGGGGGGAAAAAATTGGATTGAACAGTGCTGGTGGAAGAAACATCACTTTAGAGTTTTATTTTATGTTAAATTTTATTTACAAGTTATATTTTCCAAAAGCTATGTACACGTTCAATGACAATTAAAGTACTAATCTAATATGTGACGTATATAAACGCCCATAAATAAAGGGACTAAAGTAAGTATACATTGATTTTTGTAAATAGTTCGTTCTTTAAGGTATTTCTCTCTACCAGAATATTACTATATATTAGGGTTTTAGTAGGAAAAAAGACTTTTCAAAACGGACTTCCTACCAGAATCAATGAATATCTACGTTCTAATTGTTTGTCCCATACGTCTCTCAAAGATGTCTCTTGATATTATCTACGGCATTGTTTGTTCCCAGAGTTGTTTTGATTTTAATGTTACGTATTACTATTATTATTAGCACCGCGTCTTACTACCCGTTCGGGATATACGCACTTACGCTAATGTGAAATGGTAGGGTGATTGTGAGATGAAATGAAGGACCTACAGTTTAACGTGGAATCCGAACCACGGTGGAGGCCTGGCATTCCACACATTCACAAGATGTCTTGTCACAGGTGAAGGAAGGGTTTGGTAATCAGATAAATGTGTGTCGGGACCGAGGATTTAACCCCGGACCCCAAGCACAGAAGTCTGACACCTTACCCCTAGACCACCAGGTCACC
>CABEEJ010004553.1:48800-62480 GCA_901482245.1 Timema douglasi
GGTATGTAGAGCAGAGCCTATGTATGATTGGTCAAATGAGGACGGGGTGTGTGATAGCTTACATTCTCATGTGAGGTATGTAGAGCAGAGCCTATGTATGATTGGTCAAATGAGGACGGGGTGTGTGATAGCTTACATTCTCATGTGAGGTATGTAGAGCAGAGCCTATGTATGATTGGTCAAATGAGGACGGGGTGTGTGATAGCTTACATTCTCATGTGAGGTATGTAGAGCAGAGCCTATGTATGATTGGTCAAATGAGGACGGGGTGTGTGATAGCTTACATTCTCATGTGAGGTATGTAGAGCAGAGCCTATGTATGATTGGTCAAATGAGGACGGGGTGTGTGATAGCTTACATTCCCATGTGAGGTGTGTAGAGTAGAGCCTATGTATGGTTTGTCAAATGGGGACAGAGTGTGTGATAGCATACATTCCCATGTGAGGTGTGTAGAGTAGAGCCTATGTATGGTTTGTCGAATGGAGTCAGAGTAATGAGAATAATCACATATACAGATTTTAAAAGCTCCATCTACCCTGGCAGTACTTCACGACACGACACTGTTTTTAATCTAATAACTATTAAAGTCATGTTGAAAATGGCACGGTGTAGGTGGAGTCACTGCTACCCACCTCTGTGTGTATCCAAAGGTTTCGTGTTTGAATCTTACTCGAAACATTATTATTAAAGATACTTCAGCTATCCCGGGCCCGACAACAAGAAACTTGCAAAGCACCTGAATCAAACAATAAATAACAACAGTAGTTGCAAGTCGTAACAAGCAAATGATGCCATAAACAATTTATAGTCTCACAAAAAAAAAAAAGGTAGGCCTATTACCTATTGCCACTAGCATTACAAGAGACCACCCCGAAGAAGAGGTTCTAGGAAAATGCTTCATTAAAGTTATCTGTGTTATAAAGACTTAGAATATAAATAATTAAATGCTCTATATTTTTTGTACATTCCAAATTTGCAAGGAAGGTTTTTTTTTTATTCTACATCCATTACTGTTTCCAGCCTGTGGTCTGGGCTATTTTTTTATTCAAGCCACATATTTTCGATTAACGGCTGACTGGTCCTGTCGGAGCTTCACATGCTTTCTAATCTAACTTAAGACTAGGACAGGCACAACATCCAGTCCCCGGCCGTTAATTTATCAATGTTAAAGGGTAAAACCACATTACATCAATGATAAATTTTCGGCCATTCCGGGAATCAAACCCGGGACACCTATCTGAGTAGGCAGACACGCTACCGACTGAGTTAAGGTGTCGGACTCTATAGAGTGGTACTTTTATAAATAATAATATTATTCAGCACCGCGTCTTACTACCCGTTCGGGTTATACGCTTTAAGTACTAATTACTCTAATGGATTAGGAATTGGGAAGGTTGAATTAGAGGAAGTGAACCCGCATTTGCGTGGAGGGAGAGTGGAAAACCATTTAGGAAAAACCGCCCCCAGTTCACCCGACCGAGATTCGAACCTAGATCTCCCCGTCCTCAGCAGTCGAGCTCAACACGACAAGCGCGTCAGCCAACTACGCCACCGAGGCGGGTTACTTTTATAAAATACAAATACATTTTTCGAGGCTGAAATTGATAACTTTTTACAATTTTACAAGTGTTATTTTCTGGATATTGATAATATATATTAGAAAACGTGAAAGCAGCTCATGACTTGACGTATGAATACGAGAAAATATTTCTAGTAACTTCTTTAGCACCCACTTCGGTAGTTTCATATCTTAATTCGTTCCATATTGCCATAGACTGAGAATGTGGATGTTGGGAACATCGGGGTTTGAATCACGGTCGGATTTACCGAGGGTGTTTTCACCCAAACCTTTTATTCCTCTTATTCCACGAAAATGTGGGTACACTTCCTCTAAATTCAACTTTCTTAGTCATCATTAACACACTAGTCTAATTGGTACATACACGTGTAGCCCAAACGGGTAGTGAGACGCGGTGACGACAGTAAATTCATTGGTAGCTGTCAAATAGGTTCTTTCTATGAAACTTGAACTGTAGTTTCAATTCCTGTGACGTCATCAGGAAAGACAATAGACAGTATATTGGAAGGAGATGTCCTATTGACGGAGGAAGAATAGTTTGGTATTCCTTTGTGACGCGGCAATGATAAAGACAGCCGACGTCAGGGTCAGTAATGCATGCTTGCATGCACACGTGTGATGTGTGATCAAGTATGTAAATTGTAACATATGTGATTCGAACAACAACGCCATTTGTTTTGGTGATAAGAGGAATTTAGAGGATATAATGAGTGAGCTCGGGCAACATTCTTGTGTAATTTATGTGTGTGCTTGTTTGTTTTAAGAGAAAGAACAATACCTTGTAAGGATTTCGACTTCAAAATAATGTGACATAGATATTTGTTTTTGATACTTTAATATTTGCGAAAGATGAAATAGTCTTAAATGGGAGCAGACAAATTATGTAAGTAAATGCAAAAAACTGCCATATTTAAAATTCAATACATATCTAATCATTAAAGTAAATATTCCACAATAACAATTTCTTCCTAAGGGGCCATCTATAAGCGCCGTAACACTTTTCTCTTACTTTATGTTCAGTCTCTGAACTGTATAGATTTAATATTGTAAAATAACTTTTATGTAATAATTTGTTTATGATAGTTTTTTTATATAATGCTTTATACATATTGGTTTTGTATTTGTTGTTTATTCTTCGGGCGTTTTCCCGCCGTTTTAGAGAGAGTCCCGCCATTTTTGATGGTTTCCCTCCGTTTAGAGAGAGTTGAAGAGGAGAGGGGGGTGGGGGGGAAGTAGTTTGTTTTTGAGATAAAGCAGGGAAGTTGAACGCGGTAGTCAGGACACATAGGTTGTCTACCAGAATGGGTGCACTAATTTATGCACAAATCTGTGTCCGAGTGTGAGTCGGGTCCTTCTTTATGAAGGAACAACAAAAGTTTGAAAGACGCCGCTAAGTCATCCCCTTGTTTCCCCATTCCTTCCTACTCTTAGCACAGCAACCCACAAGGTAGGCCTCCGTTGTCGGCGAACCTCATTTGGACGAGGTAAGCAGTTCCTCTCATAATTTTATATCGAATACAGTCCACTCTTCTTGTTTTCACTGGTTATTTTAATCGTTTGTTGACTGGGGTGAACACTTTATTTTACCCCCCTTCCTCCTATATGACACCAAGCAGACATTTATGCCGGGCTCACAATCAACTTAACGTTCACTTATTGTTCACGTAACATAACTCAATGTCAGGATCACGATAAACCTAAAGTTCACGTAATGTACGTAACGAAGCGTAAAAGGTGTGTTTTTTTAAATGGAAGCCATCACGATGGAGTTAATTTAACGTTCACTTACCTTAAGAGTTTCCCAGGGGAAAACTTTAAAATTACGTGAACGTTAAGTGGAGGGTACCACGCGTTCTAGCCAGCCAGTCATGTTGCAAGCAACGTTAACTGGGTTATTAATACTTCATTTGTTTGTTTTTTGTGTGCAAACGACTTATTCGGTATAGTTTGTCATCTTCCCGCTAACTCTAAGACGTTACACTTTATCCTATTTAGTATATATTCAGCAAGCATTTATTGCTAGCACTTACAATCACACTTAAATAATTGGGTTTTATTTTAGTTAAAAAAATGCAAACAGTTTAAATTTATTGTCTGTGTTTTGGTCTATTCGTTACGTTATTTTATGTGAATCCTGGTCACATTCTAGTTTCGTTAAATTAAGTGAGCGTTACGTTACGTGAACATTAAGTTGATCGTGATCCCAACATTAACTTTACCCACCTTCCCCCCTTTTCAACCTGTGTTACGTAACTTTTAACTTCAAGAATGAATGTGATTATTTAGTTGTCAATATTTTATTTTATTTCCAACGCCATTCATCAGAGGTCCCCAACCTTTTTGTACCTTAGAGCACATTCAAAACTAACGGTAGTGCGGCGGGCACCAATTACTTTTTCAGGGCCAATATACTAACTCCCGCCAGGCTCAGAGGTCAGCCTCAACGCTGTACACACGACCGGTCAACTGCCATGTTAAGTTTCTAACAGCGATTGTAACGTTACATGTGGTTGTGGGTAATACTCAAGGTCGTAGCCATGGGGGGGAAGGGGGAGGTTCAACCCCCTCCAACTTTAAAAAAATACTGCTTTATTTACAGCTTTAACAAGACCAAAATAAAGACACCAGGAACTATTTAACTACTCACCACCATTTTGGTGCTTGGGTACATTTTTAAAATATATATTTATTCTGTGTTTATTCAGGCAACAAAAGCTGGGTGGACCCATGTCAAGATATTTACAAAGGAAATAAGAAGTATTAGCACAGTATTAGTGAGAATAATGATAGTTCCGGGTAATAAAATACATGTTGAAAATGAGCCGGCAAAGAAAGAGGAGTGAGAGGGGAGATTTCAATCACCAACTTCTTGAGAACAGCATACCTGGAGATAAGCACAAACTTAGATTTTTGTCAGAAAATTGACAGATTAGAATTATTAGTCAATAACTTTTCAGTTGTGGTCAAAAAGTGGCGGGCAGACGCAAAAATCTTGGTGGGCGCCATGGCACCCGTGGGCATAGGGTTGAGGACCCCTGCCGTACATACTCGAAAACTAGCCATAATATGTTTACTAACGGTGAAAACATGAACAATTTTTTTTTCTCGACATTATAATATAAGTATAATATCTGTGTTGCGTAACACTGTGATTTACCCCCTCCCCTCATGTACATTACATTCATATAACATCTAAATATCAAGTTTAAACCGAATTTATCGCATAGTTTCGGACCTAGGCCCAGAGACAGACAGAATTCAAAAATAAACTTTTTTGAGTTCTGGGCACATGAAACGTAGAAATGAATCATATAATCAGGGATTAAAATGATCTCGATTACAATACTTTCTCTTTATATCAGAATATAAAAAAGTCAAAGGTTTCGGATAATACTGCATGGGAGTGCGATTTATTAACGAGCCACGTCATGCCCAGTGGTAAATTGTGAATTTCGGTATTTTTAAAAGTTCAAACTGTATCAATAAAATACCTTTTGCACTCTTGACCAACTGATATTGAAACCACCTCACCTGGGAATATACTATAGTATTATTTATATATTTTGTTTCCTACCTCCTGATAATTACTGAAGAAAACTGATTATTTCTTGATAACTATCACAACCAGAAAAGATACGACTTTAAAATTATCATAATGGTAGTTGAAATCTTAAATTCACTTATACCTAGTACAATTTCAGAAGTTGCATCTTTAAAATTATACCTACCAACCGAACTGGCACCTTATATTTTTTGATAGTTGGTGCAATTTCAGAAGATAAACTGTTGAGAGGGGTCAGGTGGAGGGCTCTAATGGCTACATGTAGGTACACCTCAGCATATTATTTTTTGTTTAGACCTTTGCTGCTAGATTAAAGGTAGTTTACTGATGACTGATTTTTGAAAAAAAATCTCCAATGATTTTACTCAAAATTTGTATTTATCTATCTATCTGGACTATTTTACAAACAAATATTAATGTATGTTAGTTTAATAAAATAACTTAATTTGGGGACAGTTTACTAAATACACGTTCTATAAAATTTGAATTCTTTTGAAAACTGCTCAAAATAGGAAAAATAAAAATATATTTATATGTTTACAAATATGAATAATTTAAGGGTGGCTTACAAAATAACTGATTTAAATAAAATACAGCCATTGATAAAATTAAATTATAAATAAAATAAATAATTGGGGTTTTAGTAATCCAATATAATCAATGTTTTGATATTTATTTGTAGACATTTTCCCCAATTTCACCCGATTAATTTGTGTGTGTATATTTGTATGCCTTTGTAACCAATTATTTCGTTTTAATTTTGACTTTTACGTGCTTAAATGTAGTTCTATAAACAAACGTATTACGTGGAAAAATGCCAGAGAGGAATAATAATAAAAAAAACTAACTACTGAGAGCTTGACGGTCAAAAGAGGCTCCTCTATAAACATCCGTAGGAAATCACGTCTCACCCATGCCTTCATATGGATGTTTATGTTAATGTAGGTCTTCTCATAAAGACGCACCACATGAACACGTGAGTCATTA
Source organism: Timema douglasi (assembly GCA_901482245.1). Classification (NCBI taxonomy): domain Eukaryota; kingdom Metazoa; phylum Arthropoda; class Insecta; order Phasmatodea; family Timematidae; genus Timema; species Timema douglasi. The sequence continues at coordinate 54,929 of CABEEJ010004553.1, forward strand.
GGTGATGTGATTAGAAGAACTTCCTTTTTAGACTCATTGAACATTATTTGTATCCGATGGTACACAGAGCAGCTATTTTAAATGTTAAGAGTGTTAAAGTGGCCTTCAAATTTTATAGACTCTTTGGATGGTCAAACTGGACGTTTTCAAATGAGTGAAGCATTCATAGTCAAGCTCCACGTGGTAGTTTATTTCAAGGCTGAAGACGTTATGAAAGGCTATCCATTTGAAACATAATTATTTTTTTTCTAGTTCTTTAAACATGCTCTTTATAAACCACACATATTATATCATCATAAGACTTACAAGCTACAATAAGTTGACATAAGAATGTATAGTCCTTACTAAGTACCCAACTCGAGGTACCAGTGTCGTGTTGTGGTGGTAGGGTAAATAAGTAGGGCTTGAAAAACTGTACCTGTGATATGTTCAGACCCTATCTCCCCGTTTGAACATTCTATTTATGTATAAAACTGAATTTATAACTGTCCGGGAATGAAAAACCACTTCCAGAAGAGCTGGAAAACTGAAATTTGGTATGAAAGGAGATCGATTGTCCCATATAACTAAAAAAATCTAAAAACTGTAAACTTCAAATAGGGTGGGGAGAGTAATATAGTTTTAATAGAATTGGAATTTTTTGGCCTAAATAAATCAAATATTTCTCCAGTAGAAACATAGAGTTAAATTTTCTGTACATACTAATATCTACAGATCTTAAATATCTGTCAAGGGTGTCCTGGAATTTTGTCAACACGTTTTCTCTTTATTTCAAAAGTTTTGACAAAATTACAGGACACCCTTGAAAGATATTAGAGATATTTTGATATTAGCATGAGCAGAAAGCTAAACTCTACGTTGCTACTGGAGAAATATTTGATTTATTTTGGCCAAAAAGATGTAATGCTATAAAAACTGTAAAATTACTCGCGCTCCCTTCTGCCGCACCTTAAATTCATTATAGCTTCACTTAATTCTAGAACAGACACAACACCCAGTCCCCCTGTCGTTAATGATTCATCACTGTGAAATATCGTATTAACAAGTACAACACACATTTTTGGCAATTTTACGTTTTTGTATGTTTTGTCGCAGGTCGTCACGGGTCGCGGGCCCTTGGGGTGCGAGCATGGAGCGCCTCCCCCCGCACTTCCCCCTCCTTCGGTCGCCGCCTCCTGGGCAGCACCGCCCGTCTTGGGGGAAGAGTCACCCTCGCCTGCGACCTCAGAGGGACGCCCGCCCCCGTTCCAGCTTGGTACAGGTCAGTTCTGGGGGCTGTGACGTCTACATAGTCCAACTCTCTCATAGACAAACACATACTTTACTAGCTCAGTCCAAATCTCTCATAGACAAACACATACTTTACTAGCACAGTCCAATTTTTCATAGACAAGAATACACAATACCAGCACAGTCCAACTCTTTCATAGATAAACATCAACCTTATCAGCTCAGTCCAACTCTTTCATAGACAAACATACACTTTACTAGCACAGCACAACTCTCTCATAGACAAACACATACTTTACTAGCACAGCCCAACTCTCTCATAGACAAACATCAACCCTCTCAGCACAGTCCACGCAAAGTCAATCATTCAAAACATATATGCCTAAATATATCTGGATCCACCTGCACCACTGAGCAAGCGGATAAAGTTGTCAGGCTCATTTTGTTTGTGGTTCATTGGGGAAGGACCGGTAAGGGGTTTGAATCCCAGCCCACAGCACCAAGATATTTTAATCAAATGGTTTCCCACTCCATTTCCACGAAAATGTGGGTAGATTTATTCTAATGTATCCCTTAGGCCTACTCATCCCTGCCCCAATAGTATAAACATGCGGATAGTGGATATGCGTATAACCCGAATGGGTATTAAGACGCCGTTTTAATAATAATAATAATAATAATAATAATAATAATAATAATAATAATAGTGGTTAGTGGAGGATAATAAGACCCAGAATATGTAAGCCTTGTATAAATTTTAATACAATACAGATGGTAGGTCGGTTTCAAAAAAGATGGAAAGCAAAGTATTTTAACTTTTTGTTTGACCTACCACCCGTCCGGGCTACACTCACTTTGTTACACTAAGGGCCAGTTTCATAGTCAAATTTAGTACGTCTCAAGTGCGGCGCTACACTAAGTAGATGACGACACCTACCTAAACTCGAATGGAATGGGCCGTTCTCGCATAGGAAACTGGCCCATTCCAATCTGGTTTAGGTAGGTGTCGTCATGTACTTAGTGTAGCGCCGCACTTGAGGCGTACTAAATTTGACTATGAAACTGGCCCTAATGGGTTAAGGATGAGGAAGGATAGATTTAGAGGAAGTGTAACCAAATTTGCGTGGAGAGAGTGAGAGAGAGGGAAAAACAATTTGAGAAAAAAAGGCCACCTCAGTATACGTGACCGGGATTCGAACCACGATCTTTCCGTCATTGGCAGACCCAGGCTAATGTGAGAGCTATGCCTTAGACCATTTGACCACTGAATGTCCGATGTGAGCATAACCCACACTGGTGGGAGAGGTGGAAACGTCAAGTTCATCTAGTCTAGCTCACCAGTATACGGGGAAGTCGGGGTTCAAATCCTGGCTGGGTGCACTGAGGGTTTTTCCCTATATGGTTTCCTCTTCTCCCTCCACGCAAATGCTGGTACATTAGAGAATCAAAGTGAGTACAGCCCAGACGGGTGGTAAGACTTGGTACAAAAAAGACAAATCTGGTCACGCCACTGTCTGGAGCACTTGTAGCCCACGTCGGACGAGGACTCCCCTAACAACCAAATGCCCTGCAGGAATGAGGAGCTAGTGGTGCGAGGGGCACGTGTCACGCCCACGTGGGACGGTCACGTGGCACGACTGGAACTGGACAACCTGCAACACGAAGACGCGGGAGTGATACACGTGCGTCGCCGAGAACGAGTTGGGCCGCTCAAGGTGCTCGGCGGAGCTGAGGGTGTTGGACACTCTTGACCCGAGCGACGAGGACAGGAGGCCGCCAGAGTTCGTCCAGGGTCTTCCAGAGACTACCGCGGTCCTGGAAGGGCACTCCGTCGAGTTGCAGGTCTGGTTGCGAGGTGAGAGGACATCCTGTAGGAAACATTATAATAGGACGGCTACTGTTGTTGATGAAATACAGTGTTTAGGGTATTAGAAGAAATACATCCTACAGTAGGGTAGCTACTGTTGACAGAAGACAGTGTTTAGGGTCCTAGAAGGAGGAAATCTTACATTAGAGTAGATATGACAGTAGAACAGCTACTGTTGATTACAGAAGACAGTGTGTGGAGTCCTAGAAGGAGGAAATCCCGCAGGAGAGTAGAAACGACAGCTACTGTTGATGACAGAAGACAGTGTTTAGGGTCCTAGAAGGAGGAAATCCCGCAGGAGAGTAGAAACGACAGCTACTGTTGACAGAAGACAGTGTTTAGGGTCCTAGAAGGAGTAAATCTTACATTAGAGTAGATATGACAGTAGCACAGCTACTGTTGATTACAGAAGACAGTGTGTGGAGTCCTAGAAGGAAGAAATCCCGCAGGAGAGTAGAGACGACAGTGGGACAGCTACTCACACCCACTGTTTATCCATGTCACAGGGACGCCACCGCTGGACGTCGTGTGGGTAAAAGACGATTTGGAGGTCCCGGACTGCCAGGACTTCAGGTACGTGGACCGAGGGGACGGCCGGGTCGCCCTGCGCCTCACTGACGTGTTCCCTCAGGACGCCGGCCAGTACCGCTGCGAGGCGTTCAACGACCACGGGGACGCCACTACCGCCACCAGACTCACCGTCCAAGGTCACTCGCCAACCAACATCAAATTAGCAATACTTAAATTAGGGTGTCTTACTTTCTTCGCATGTGAGCACCACATGCCCGGGTGGTCACCACTTGGGACCTCCTCTTCAGTGTAGTGAATTGTCGTCCTTTATCTTAGATTCTGCTTGGTAGATTCCCACTTGATATTCCCAGCTGGGATTTGACCAAAGACCTTCAGATGCTGTAGCCAGGTCTTAATACACACATCTTGGCCAAGATAGAAAACATTTAACAGCCAACGGAACTGAACCACCCTTTATTTAGAGGAATGATTAGCACACCTGGCTCCAACTTTGGTGGTCAATAGTTCAATCTTCACTAATTACACGTGGGATATTTTTTTCCGACCTGCTCCCTCAAGTTAACTTGGTTAAGTAAGTCCCTGTTAGTCATTTATGGCACCATTCACCCTTCTCAACTATTTACCTCCAGGCCTACTAGGTTAAATATGTCCCTGTTAGTCAGTTTTGGCACTATTCACCCTTCTCAACTATTTACCTCCAGGCCTACTAGGTTAAATATGTCCCTGTTAGTCAGTTTTGGCACTATTCACCCTTATTCAACTTGTTCCCTCAGGTTAACTAGGTTAAGTACGTACTTGTTAGTCAGTTATGTCACCAGATAGGCCAAGAGCTGTATTTGTGACGTCACTCGGACGCCACTAACTCGAGTGTTCTCTCACAGAGGGCAGCAGTAGCGAGGCGAGTCTGTCCCGTCGCGGTCCAGCTACAACACATCTTCAATTCGACAAGAGACCCGGACCGGTGCTGGCGAGGATCGGGGGCAAAGCATCTTTCTGCGCGCGAGTCGCGTGTGCTGACGTCGTGTGGAGCGTCGCTGGGGCGTCGGTCACTGAATCGTCCAGATTCAAGGTCAGTCTGGTAGCCTGCTCGAGGGTTTCTAAAGGATTATCATGGGGAAAAAATCGAGCTCAAGTTTTTGATGGAGGTTGACGTTTCATAACCCCACGAAAAAGTTTTTTTTTTTTTAATTTCGTCTGTCTGTCTGTTACCGGAACCAGAGCCGAAACTATTTTACCGATCGTGCTAAAACTTATTATCTAGGGTTTTCATTAGGTTCCCTTGATTTTGGAATTATCTCTCCAACCCTAAAATTAAGGGTAGCTTACTTTAGAATGGAAAGAATTAATAGATTTCCTCCAAATACGCTTTAACGATATGATTAAAATTCGTATCCAGACATTGTTTAACATTATAAACAAAATTATAACTCTCAGTCTCCCATGAGAATGACTTTGAGGGTACTATTCTAAGAGAAAATATACAATTATGATCATATCTCTGCAACTCTTTGAGATACGAAATAATTAATTCATAGCAAATTTGAAGGACTATTTAAAATTAAAAGCTTTTATTTGGAATATATTTTTATAAATTAAATTCAAGTCTGGGAAATGTATTTTTATTATCTTTGGGGGAGAAATATGTTACTTTTTCTCTCACTATATTTCTGAAACAGTATATATAATTTAATTTATGAGTGTTTATGAAATGTTTCTGCAACAATGTTTATCATCTCATTTCAAAAATCTTACGAGTTTTTACTAAATGTATCTATTTTAATATGCGGTGCACCTTACCATTTATTTAACCTGTATTATTCCTCGCAGTTTTCTTTAATTGACAATATTTGAAAATTGCTACCAAAATGGAAATATACCAGAGCTTTTTTTACTGCAAAACTATCATGAGAGCAAGATTTTTCAATGATAACTAATAGACTAATATTTTTCCTGAAATAACGATCATAAATGTCCATGAAGGTTCAATAATTTTATACTAGTTAACTCATGTGTGTCATCTTTTGAGGCTTTTAAAACAGAGCCATGAGTAGTTAAAGTTGGGAATAATATTTTCAGTAAATACAACATTTTAAATGTTACCAGAAAAAGTCAATTATGCTATTATAGTGTCACTAATTTACATATATCATTAAATATCGTAATATTGTAAATCAAAAGGTTAGTAAAAATCAAATATCACTGTCTCAGCCCATTCCAGAATCACTGACCTGAGCTCCTGGTTTTGAAACATGCGAGGATACTTGCTAGCGAGTGAAGTCGCAAGATATGATAATATATGTATTTATATTATTAATAATATTTAGCACCGCGTCTTACTACCCGTTCGGGTTATACGCTTTAAGTACTAATTACTCTAATGGATTAGGAATTGGGAAGGTTGAATTGGAGGAAGTGGACCCGCATTTGCGTGGAGGGAGAGTGGAAAACCATTTAGGAAAAAACCTCCCAGTTCACCCGACCGAGATTCGAACCTCGATCTCCCCGTCCTCAGCAGTCTAGCTCAACACGACAAGCGCGTTTGCCAACTACGCCACCGAGGCGGGTGATATGATAACGCAACACGCAATCAGATACAGCAGAGTGTTAGTTTTTAAATGTTTACGTCGTACTACGAGTTGGTGTGTTGCGGGATGCCTGACACTCGCTAACGACTGAGTCTTCGATCTGGCAACATTAGAAAACTGATGCTGTATCAAATATTCGAAGAAATTAGATTGAAACACGCCATTGTACAAAATATGTAAACAAGCCATTGTACAAAATATGTAAACAAAAGGAAATGTATTTATTCTCTTTAGTGCACCGTGTAGAACTATTTGGTTGTTTTGATTATTTTAAATCATTAATTCGTTTGCGACCAAGTTGATAGTGTCAAAAATGCTGAAATAATTTTTATTATAGCTGAGGTGATAGCGTGTTTGTCCTCAGTCATATATTCCAAAATAAATCCTTGGATACTTTCACATTTTATCTGAATAAAAAATACTTGTCAACTATATTATAATGTATCAACAACATAGTCTTATTTTTTTATTTGGTAACTTTTTTTAAAGTAAATATGGTAGGCTATAAAGGGTTCATAATAACAATAAATTTGCTTAAATATTTTTTAAATAAATCATATTTTTTTCCTTTCTAAAACACACAAATGTTTTGTATAAATAATCACACACATACAACATCTTCAAGTTAATGTAAGACGTTTAATTTAAATTGTTATTATTGTTATTTTAAATAGCTTGTTAGTTATTTTAAATAACTTATTTTGAGCAGTACTACATAGTATCAACTACCAAGTAAGTTTTTTTTAATAAGGACTCGAAAATAAAATATTTTTTATTCAATTTATGAGCCAGAAATCTACTTGTACAATCAGATTTTTTAAACATAATTATTATATTCAGTAAGAATTGAACGCGTGAATCTAAATCGGTAGGAGCTCGTGATACCAATTGATCCAAGCTGATATAAGAACTAAGATGTTATTTAGGTCAAGTTATCTCACTTTAACATAAAAAAAAGTTTTACTGAAGGACTGAATTGTGCATCTAAAGCAATGATATAATTTTTTCTTTTGTTTGTATATTTTGTACAATGACGCTTATCTTCCAACAAAATCAATCTCAGATAGTTTCAACGGAAGAGGGAAAGTCACGTCCATCTTGTTTTATGTTTCTCTACTCGATAGCCTAGTCCTGTCTCGCACGATGTATTGGCTGGCGAGTAAGATCCGCTCGTCAGTCGCATCTCAGATGTTTCAAAACAAGGTTTTGCGAGATTTCGAGCGAGTATAGAGTAATCCGCTTGCGACTCACTACTCGCAGCTTTTAAATCTACAGGCCCTGGTCAGCGTTACTGGAATAGGTTGAGAGACATTGCTACTTGCTATTTCTCTCTTCTTTT